>CM060338.1:41668506-41678506 GCA_030674155.1 Stramonita haemastoma | reverse complement strand
GCACAGTCATCAATATTCCTTAAAACAGAGACAGTGAATAAAGACCTGTCCGAAAAGTGCTCCTTTGGATAAATAAGCTTTATTGGCCCTGCTCTACGATGCATCTTGTAGTAAGTGGTAGCCCTCTTGTAAAGATAATGGAACATTAACATGTAGTTCCACAGAATCCTCTCCATGCTTTGCACCTCTCTTTGCAGCATGTGTGTGTATGCACGCGCACGCGCGCGAGCGTGTGTGTGCGTGTGTGTGTGTGTGTGTGCGTGTGTGTGTGTGTGCGTGTGTGTGTGTATTTGAACGTATGCGTGCATTCATGCGTGTTCGTGCATGTGTGTGTGCATGCGTGCATGCGTGCGTATGTGTGTGTGCTTGCGTGCGTGCTGTCCGTCTGTCTGTCTGTCTCTGTCTCTCGCTCTCAGTTCATCAACACACACACACACACACACACACACACACACACACACACACACACACACACACACACACACCACACAGACTCTTAAGTCCAAACCCCAACCTCTCCTCCCCACAACCTCACCCACACCCCCACCCCACCCCACTCTACCCACTCTCTTCCCTACACCTTCCTCCTCCACCCCCACCCCCACCCCCAACCCCCCTCCCCACCCCCAACCCCCCTCCCCACCCCCCACCCCCCCAGTTGACAACATAAACTGCTTTTCAAAACATAAATAAACACATGTGTACAAAGCTGTCACTACTGCCGAAGTTAGCAAAAAAAAAAAACCACCAAAACATTAACCTCACCAAAAAAAAGAAAAAAAAGCCTTGATTAACTCTCTCGCAACCAAAAAATGACAGGTGTCGAATTATGCAGGTCAGACATGTCGATTATGTCAGATGTATCCAGGTGACGGTTAAGACGGTTTGCATAAGAATTAGGAGAGGAAGGTATGACTCAATGCCTTGCTGTATGTCACGCTTTGTCGTGTTTGAAGCGAAATCAAATTTCTTGAGTGTGTGCTTTTTTTTTTATATTAATTTTTACTTTTCCCCACCCTCCACTCCACCCCCTATCTTTTTTGTGTTTGTTCAATACTTGAGGACACGTATTTTCCCAAGTAGTCATGTTTCAGATTTCGATCATGACTAGCTGTTGTTGAAACGGCTTTTGGGTAAACAAGAGTTAATAGAATTTTGACATGGCGAAATTCAAGACGAGGAAAATCAACTCTCCGTGTTTTACTTTGTTTTCAGAAAAAGAAATGGATCAGAAAGCAAACCGTTCAAAAAGAAATCCAGAACAAAAGTAAAAGCAAAGAGAGAGAAAAAAAAGATGCTGATTCCAATTATTCTTAAGTGGTATTGTATGACTTGCCACGTTTTGTGTGGATGTTGTTGTTAATGATGGATGGGATGTGTGTGTGTGTGTGTGTGTGTGTGTGTGTGTGTGTGTGTGTGTTGTAGTGTGTGTGTGTGTGTGTGTGTGTGTGTGTGTGTGTGTGTGTGTGTGTGAATGTGTGTGTGTGTGTGTGTGTGTGTGTTGTGGTGTGTGTGGTGTGTGTGTGTGTGTGTGGTGTGTGTGTGTGTGTGTGTGTGTTTGTGAGTGTTTTTTTATGGGCAGGGGGTACGGTGTAAATGTGTGTGTGTGCGTGTGTGTGCGTGTGTGTGCGTGGGTGTGTTTGTGTATGTGTGTGCATGCGTGTGCGTGTGTGTATGTATGTGTGCGCGCGTGGGCGTGTGGTGTGTGTGTGTGTGGTGCGCGCGCGCGGCGCGTGTGTGTGTGTGTGTGTGTGTGTGGCTGTGTGTGCGAGAGAGAGATAGAGACAGAGACTTACCAAATAAGCAAAGCAAAAAGAAGAGACTTTCACTAATATCTGGCTCCAGTCTCTCCCTGGTAAATATGGCTGACTTAAACAAACCTAAATCAAAATTGGGTCAATACCTTGGTCAGAAGTGTGTACAACAATTCTGTACATTTTGTACCAACCATCATTGTTTTGGGGATGCACATGATTTTAAACTGCTGTATGTCGTGTGTGCAGACACAGAGACATAGACAACAGTCTGACAATATTTATTTGTTTGTTTGTTTATCTATTTATGTATTCATTTATTTATTCTTTTGTATCGAGAATAATGGAATAAGCACTCATGTGTTTTTTACATCCAGTCCCCGTGTGTATGGAGTTATGTAAATAATGTCATCTGTTCCCACCGGCACACAATAGCCTACTCTTACGAAAATCGGAACAGGATTTAACGTCTGCGCAAGATGTTCTGCGTGCGTTCGCACACGGGGCCTCGGTTTAAAGTCTCATCCCTAGGACTTTTGGGAGAGTGGAGTCAGCACTGATGTTAACTCCAGGGGAAAAATCTCCTCGACCGGGAATCGAACATGGGTCGTCGATTTGCGAAAAGATGTTTTGACCACTTGGCTATCCCGTCCCTGTAATCATCGTAATGAGCATACGCCTATTCACAATAAAACAATGGGAAGAGGACTGGGCACAAAACACATACCTAACTAAGAAAGAAGAGAGATTAATTACAGCTGAAATAGTCATCATGACATAGCTTCCACATCATGGTACCAACTGCAACCAATGGTAATATTGTAATCCTTGATTACTGTCTTTTTGCAGACACAGAGAGAGACAGACACAGAGAGAGAGACAGAGAGCCACGACCTGTGACCGGAAGCGTCCTCCACCTAGCGAGAGGACGTCATGACTTCTCCCCCTTTAGTCTTCTTCCTCCTTCTCTCCCTTGCCTTGCCCTCTGCTTTGGCTGGTGAGTGCCTTATGTCTTATTCTTGTTTGTTTGTTTTTTTTTTCCTTTCTTTATAGATTTCTAAGTTGGCGCTTTTTCAGTTTTTTCTGCTCAAGGTTTAAAAGCCATTTCTGTTTAGTAAGCCATATATATCCCCATGATACAAAAGACCAACTGTCCCACCGTTTTAACTGTATATAGTCGCACACTTTTAATACGAGTTTTAAAATGTGACGAGGTGACAGCCCTGATATGGCCTGTGTGATCGGCGGGGCTATAAGCAACGTCATTGGATTGGATTGTGTTCCCCCTCCCCCCGAAAAAAAATCACACCAAAAACAAACAAAAAAAACAAAAAAATGATTGGTATGTGAAATAAAGAATAAAGAATGACAAAAAGCGAATACAGGATTTTTTTAAGGGCAAGGATGAAATATAGTTAAAGACTTGTTGGGAGGTACAGCTTTATAAAATAAACAAAAAAGAATGACAAAAGCAAATAAGAGGAAAAGAAATTAAAGGATAAGGATTAAATGTAATTTAAATTTTCCGGAAAGAAGCTATGCAAAAAGAACGAAAAAAAAGGATGAAAATGCTCATAATAGACTTCTTTTTTTTGAAGGATTGGTGTTAAATATAAATTTAAAGGGGTTTTGTTTTTGGAAAAGCTATGTATTTTTTTTTTAACTACAAAGGACTACAAAAGCCCTTAGGGGAAAAAGAATATAGGCGAGACAAGGACGTGGACTGTCTCTCTCCTTCTCTGATGCCATCCCCTATCCCCCTGTACTTTATTTCCCTCTTTCTCTGATTATCCACTATCCTCTTGGAGTTTCTCTTTCTCTGTCTCTGTCTCTGTTCTCTGTCTCTCTGTCTCTATCTCTCTGTCTCTCTGTCTCTCTGTCTCTTCTCTGTGTGTGTCTCTCTCTCTCTGTCTCTCTCTCTCTCCTTCTCTGTATTCATTCCCTATCATTTTAAACTTTATGTACGTCTTTCTCTGATTTTACCGTCTCTTATCTTGAACTGTATCTCTCCCCCCCCCCCCCCCCCCCACCCTTTGTCTAATTTTATCTTCTCAGTCATAAGTTTTTATCTTTCTTTTTTTGTGCTGACGAATGGACTAATTTTCTTTTCTACCTTTGTTTGTTTGCTTACTTTCTGTGTTTCCTTCTTTGTTCTTTTCTCTTGTTTTCTTTTCTTTTCTTTTTTCTTTCTTTTTTTCTTTCTTTCTTTTCTTTCTTTCTTTCTCTCTCACTCCGTTCTTTCTTTTTTCTTTATTTCTTTCTTTGATTTCTTCCCCTTTTTTTTTGTTTTGCTTTAATCTCCACCCCACCCCGACCCACCCCACTAATTCATTTCAATCTAAGCTTTGGCTGTTGGGTGAGTCATTTTTCGTTTCAGTTTTGCTTTGTATTCTGGTTTTGTTTTCTTTGTTTTGTTGTTCCTGGTTTTTTGTTTGTTTTAATTTTGTTTGTTCTTTTATCTCTTTTCGTTTCCTTTTCCCTTACTCATCTGACTTTTTTTTCTTGGATGGAGGAGATACGCTAGTGGTTAGAACGTTACATTAGCTATGTGACGGCTTGGGTTTAAACCCAGCTTCGAGCCTTCACCAAGACGCCCGTTCAAGGGATTTTTCCCTGGAGTTAACATCAGTGCCGACTCCACTCCTCCGAGAGCCCTTCAGATGAGACTATGAATTGTGGTCCCTTGTGCGAAAACGCACAGAACATCTTGTGCACACGTTAAAAACATGTTCCTCCCTTTCGGCAGACTCGGCTATCGTGATGCTCGTGGGAACGTGTAATAAAACTTACAAACCTGCAAGCACACGGGGACTGGATGTTAAAAAAAGCACTTCAGTGCTTTTTGATTATCCTCGAAATGAAAGAATCTCAATAAGAACGTGTGATAACACTTAAAAAGCTGCATGCACACAGGGGCCTGGATGTTTAAAATAAAAGCTCTTCGGTGTTGTTGCTGTTTTGAATTATTCCCGAAATGACAGAATCTGAAGAGATAAATAAAATTTTGATGAGTAGATAGAATTTTGATAAACAAGATGTTTCTACTTACCCACTCTCTCTTACTCCGCTCTTATGTTCTGTGGGTTTTTTTTTCTGACGAGTGTCTTCTGAATTTTTGTTACTTTATTATTTATCCCTTTCTGTCTTTCTTTCTTTATCTCTGTCTGTCTGTCTTGCTTTCTTTCTTTCTTTCTTTCTTCTTTCTTTCTTTCTGTTCTGTCTTCTCTGTCTGTCTGTCTGTCGTTCTTTTTTCTTTTTTTTCTTTTCTTTTTTCTTCCTTTCTTTCTTTCTTTCTTTCTTCCTTCCTTCCTTTCTTTCTTTTTTTCTTTTCTTTCTTCCTTTCTTTCTTTATTTCTTCCTTCCTTCCTTTTTTTTCTTTTCTTTCTTCCTTCCTTTCTTTCTTTTCTTTCTTCCTTTCTTTCTTTCTTTCTTTCTTCCTTCCTTTATTTCTTTGCTTTCTTCTTTCCTTTCTTTTTTTCTTTTCTTTCTTCCTTCCTTTCTTTCTTTCTTTCTTTCTTTCATTCTGTCTTTATATTTCTCTCCTCCCTCTGATCTGATTCTTTATTTGTTTTACCCCACTTTGCAGTTTTGCATGTGAACGGTTTACTCCCATTGTCTGCGTTGTTTCCTTCGGGATTTTTTTCTATTCTTTTCTGTCTTTTACTTTATTCCCTTCCTTCCTTTCTCCTTATCCTACACCTTCCCTGGTGAGTGACTGATTTTGCTTTCTGTCTCTCTTTCTCTCTTCTGCTCTGTCTCTCTTTCTCTCTTTCTCTCTTCTCTCTGTCTGTCTTCGTCTCGTCTTCTCTCTCTCTCTCTTCTCTCTCTCTCTTCTCTCTCCTCTCTCCTCTCTCTCTCTCTCTCTCTCTCTCTCCTCTCTCTTCTCTCTCTCCTCTCTTCTCTCCTCTCTCCTCTCTCTCTCTCTCTCTCTCTCTCTCTCCTCTCTTGACGACCCAAGTTCGAGTCCGGTCGAGAATTTTCTCCTGGGTTAACATCAGTGCTGACTCCACTCTCCCGAAAAGTCCTGTCGGATGAGACTTTAAACCGAGGCCCCGTGTGCAACGCACGCAGAACATCTCGCGCACACATAAATCCTGTTCCGCTTTTCGTAAGAGTAGGCCATCGTGTGCCAGTGGGAACAGATGACATTTACAAAAACTGCATACGCACGGGACTGGACGTAAAAAAGCAAATAAGTGCTTATTCCATTATCCTCGATATAAAAGAATAAATCAAATCAAATCAAATCAAATCAAATCTCTCTCTCTCTCTCTCTCTCTCTCTCTCTCTGTCTCTCTGTCTCTCTGTCTCTCTGTCTCTCTGTCTCTCTGTCTCTGTCTCTGTCTCTCTCTCTCTCTCTCTCTCTCTGTCTCTCTCTCTCTCTCTGTCTCTATCTCTATCTCTCTCTGAATGCTCAGTGCTGACTCCACTCTTCCCAAAAGTCCTTCGGATGAGACCGTAAACTGAGGCCCCGTGTGCGAAACGCACACAGAACGTCTTGCGCACACGTTAAATCCTGTTCCGCTTTTCGTAAGAGTAGGCTATTGTGTGCCGGTTGGAACAGATGACAATATTTACACAACTGCATACACACGGGGACTAAAATAAATAATAATAAAAAGAATAAATAAATAAATCTGTCTGTCCTGTCTGTCTGTCCGTCTGTCCCTCCCCCCCCCCCTCTCTCTCTCTCTCTCTCTCTCTCTCTCTCTCTCTCTCTCTCTCTCTCTCTCTCTCTCTCTCTCTCTCTCTCTCTCTCTCTCTCTCTCTCTCTCTCGTTCTTTATGGTTTTCTTTTTCTTTCTTTTTTTTGTTTTTTGTTTTTTCTTTCTTTTTACTTTTCTGTTGGTTTTTTTTTATATATAATTTTTCGTTTAATCTGTTTTTCTTTATTCTCCTAGCCTTACCCTACCCTATTCTGTTATGAAAACTCTTTTTTCTTGTTTTGGTTTATTATTAATTGATTAATTAATTCTTTATTTACCTACATTCATCTTTGGTTTATATATTTTTTATTTCTCCAGTTCTGTCTTCTGTTCTTTTATAATGTATCTTTTCTTTCTTTCATTTCTCCCACCGTTTTACCTTCCTGTCTTCTTGTTTACCTAGTACGGCTTCTCTAACATCTATACTCCTGTCCATCCTGCCCCCCCCCCCCCCCCCCCCCCATCCCCGTTCTATTAATAAGGTAGGTACGGCTTGTACTTTACGTCATTTGTTTAGACGTTACAATCTGTTACCAGTTGTTTTTTTTTTAATTTCACGCAACCTTGGTTTGTGATTTTGGACATACGCTCAGCTGTGCAGTATATGCATGCATGCATGCATGCATGCATGCATGCATGCATGCATGCATCATGCATGCATACATACATACATACATACATACATACATACATACATACATACATACATGCATCATGCATACATACATACATACATACATCTACATACATCATACATATGCATACATGACATAACATACATACATACATACAACATACATACATACATACTCATACATACATACATACAAAACATTCATACATACATACATACATACATACACATACATACATACATAATACATACATAATACATACATAACAATATACATAACATACACATAATACATAACATTCATCATACATACATCAATACATACATACAATCACATACATCAGCATACATATAATACATACACTAATATAATCATAATCAACATAATAATCATACATACAATAATCATACATACATCATAAATTAATACATTCATACATAATACATACATAATACACACATACATAAATATATACACAACTCAATACATATAAAGTACCAAACCCGCATCAATATTATCCTACAACCCTAACTATAATCATAATGCAAAGCATAATAATCTGTATTCAGCAATAATGATACATAATGCAAAAGTGTTAAAATTCATGACCTAGATAGGCCCAGAAGCGCGAGAGAGTGCTCACAGTGACGTAACTGGGTCAAAGAGTCACGTGTGTGCGTGCGTGATGGAAAATGTTAAATCGATGAACACAATCTGGGGCAGAATTATCCAAGTGCATCATAATTATACAGCGTGAAATGTGTGCCATGTTCGTGATTTGGCGGCCCAGAATATGAGAAATGGGTCTCAGCTACCACCCATACACCCTTTCGAGGGGTACCCCTCTCCCCTATCCCCTATCATCAGTAGTAACTCTATGACTCCAGAAATTGTTTTGATGAGACTAGAAACTGACGTAATTCGGAAAAAAAATTCCAAGTCAATCTGACCTGTAATGAGGGTAAAAGAGTTAGTTTACAAGTTTTTGTTCATCCTGTCCTTAAACACACACACAAAAATGTACACACACACACAAACACACACACACACACACACAAACACACACACAACACATATATATATATATATATATATATATATATATATATATATATATATATATATATATATATTATATATATATATATATATATATATATTATATATATATATATATATATGTGTGTGTGTGTGTGTGATATATATTATATATATATATATATATATATATATATGTATATATATATATAACCATACACATACACACTCACACACACGCCATCCACACCCACACACACACAAACACACACTACACACAACACACACACACACACACACACACATACACACACACAAACACACACCACCACACACACACACACACACACACACACACACACACAACACAACACACACAACACACACACACACACACACACGCGCGCGCGCGCGCGCTTGAAAATGGACACTGAATGAGAACTTTGCGTGCACGTATAACTCTTTTCAAGTACCTCGCCACATGACCAGCCGTACTCCAACTTCAAGGAATTTTTTCTCCCCGTAAAAGGAGAATGCAGATTGTTATGTTAAAGAGCTAGTCAAGAGTGAAGACAATCTCCACACAACATTTTACAACATAACAACAATTGTAATGTAGGCCTCAATATTTAGCGTAGATCAATGGTGAACACAGTTTTCAACCTGGGCCAAGGTGTGCGGAATCGTTATTACGTATCTCGGCTAGATTTCAGAGGCAAGGCAAGGTCTTGCGCATGCAACTGATTTTTACCCCCCCCCCCCCCCCCCCCCCCCATTAAGGTCGCTGCACTCCGATTTAGAGGGTAATATCCAGACACACCAGTGTGCGTGTTGCTTTTAAATGTTGTCATCCGTTCCAGCTAACACCCAATAGCCTACTCTTCCGACATGTAGAGCAGGTTTTTCATGTGTGTTTATCAAGATGTTCTGCCTGCAGTCTATTGAAAGAGATACAGGCTCTAAGTAAGGCTGTTTTTTCTCCTCCAAAAGTCTAGCTCCCGGACAGTTTCATTATCCTCGATATAAAAGAATAAAATAAATAAATAGATATTAAATAGTTTAGTCCAATGACACCACCACCACATTCCCTACCCCCAAAAGGGTTGGTTAAAACTGCAACACAGATCTTGAGTTTGTGTGTGTATGTATATGTGCACGAATTTAAACCCAACAGGGTAACAGACAGATCTGTCGCTTTGCCTTGACATTTTTATCGTCACAACAAGGTTAAGGTGTGATTGACTATTGCCTGTGTTTAACCCTCTTGTTGTTGAATTCTACAGAGCTAAACTGCCTGTAGATTTTGAATTCTTTGAAAGTTTTCTACCCCAAACTGACATAGTCTACTCCTGAGACAATTGTCTGTGTGAATGACAAGCTATCAAGCTGAAATTTTGTCACAAGCTAGATATATCTTTGTACTTGCATTTTAAGACAAGTTTACATGTCTGGTCACAAAATGTCGTGTCGTTGTCACCTTATTTGTCACCAATCACAGGTAAAAGTATGTTGTATACAATAAACCAGCAAAATATATATGGAATAGACACAAATTCATACATGTAAGTGTTGAATAAAGAACTGATGCCTAGCTAACGTGTTTATTAATGTTTGTGTGCAATTGTACTTCAAGGATGTGTCACACAATGTCCTCATAACACCTATTGTTTTATATGTCTTGATGAGGCATACTTTTTGTTTAACTGGTTTTTTGTCTTTTGAAAACAAGGAATATTCAATCAATATCTTACCTATATACTGCATTTCAGATGTCTATGTCTTACCACATGTTTGTTAAGTGCACAGAAGTGTAATATTGCACATAAGTGTCACATTGTCACCAGTGTCACCACACAGGTGTGACAAAC
>CM060338.1:41656006-41663506 GCA_030674155.1 Stramonita haemastoma | reverse complement strand
GCCTCGCTCCCCTACGACCACACAGGTTATGGGACTCCTTTTTAAATTTAAATCAATCTATCTCTCATTCTCATCCTCCTAACAGCCCGTGTGTGTGTGTGTGTGTGTGTGTGGGTTGTGTGTGTGTGTGTGTGTGTGTGTGTGTGTGTGTGTGTGTGTGTGTGTGTGTGTGTGTGTGTGTGTGTGTCTCTCTGTGTGTGTGTGTGTGTGTGTGTGTGTGTGTGTGTGTGTGTGTGTGTGTGTGTGTTGTGTGTGTGTGTGTGTGTGTGTGCATACATGCGTACGCGCGAGTGCACATAGTATAATTATATGAGAGAGCTGCAACCTCATGTGTTAAACATCATACTTGTATGTTTGTATTTTTTGTTTTCTTGTATAAGCATGTCACAACCTGTCTCGCGATGGTGTTGCCTTGCATTACCGTGATGCATCTACCCCTTTGTCATTGTTGTTTATTTTTTTGTTTCTTTTTTTGTTTCTTTTCTGAAATTTTCACAATCTTTAAATACTTAGTTATTCTTATCTTGTCTTATCATTTATTATTTGATGCAATGCTGTTCAGCTGCAGCCTATTCTTGTATATATGTATATATATACAGATATAGATATATTGTATATGTATATATATATATATATGTATATATATATATATATATATATATATATATATATATATATATATATATATATATATATATATATATATATATATATATATATATATATATTGATGTTTGAGAACCATATTTGACGCTCCACCACGAAATGAGTCGCTTAGCACATAACCCACTTTTCCGCTAGGAGCCATTTTAGGTAGGTGGGGGTCAAATTGTCGATTTTGAAATTTTGATTGATTATAAAACTTTAGTCATTGTTCTACCTTGTAATAAAATATCAAGTCATAATTGTGTATCCTTTTGCCTTTAAACGTGTTTTTAAACTACCTACACCCTCATTCTGACCACCTATTACGATTCTTAACTTGTCATTTTCTCATTTTGCCATTTCCTGCAGTTTATCATTTCAACTTGTAATAACTTTTCATAGATTTTGTCCGATTGTCAATCTATTTTCTGTATTCAATAGCCTTTTCATTGCAGATAAATAGCATATCAATAACTAAAAGTTGACCTCTGGTGCAATGCGACTCCTTTATGTGGTGGAGCATCACAATTATAAGCTTTGCTTGTTGTACTCCTTTCATGTAATGGTGCTCCTTGTTTCTGACCTTTAATTATTGCGCTTTTTTATTTATCTATTTTTTTTATTCAAATCAAAATCATCATTGATTCTTACTTCTTATTTTCGTTTCTGAATGAGTGCCTTTTTAATATCATTACCTTATTATTGTATCTCTGTCTTATTTCTTACCTGTTGTTTGATACTTGGTATAGTTTATTTGCTCTTGGTATTAAATTGGATCATTATAATTGTTGTTGTTTAGTTGAGGTTATCTTTTTTATCTTGATGTTATCCCTGAAAAGGGCGGGGACTGGATGTAAAAAAAAGCACACGAGTGCTTATCTATTACCCTCGAATAAAAGAATTTGCCTTGCCTTGCCTTGCCTTGCCTTGCCTTGCTTGCCTTGCCTTGCCTTACCTTGCCTCTTCGAACAAAAGAATTTCCCTTGCCTTGCCTTGATTTGATTTTTGATTCATTTGATTTATTCTTTTATATCGAGGATAATTGGATAAGCACTCTTGTGCTTTTTTTTTACATCCAGTCCCCGTGTATATGCAGTTTTTGTAAATGTCATCTGTTCCCACCAGCACACGGTGGCCTACTCTTACGAAAAGTGGAACAGGATTTAACATGTGCAGCAAGATTTGTTCTGCGTGCGTTCGGACACGGGGGCTTCGGTTTATAGTCTCATCCGAAAGACTTTGGGGGGAGAGTAGAGTCAGTACTGGTGTTAAGTCCATAGGTTATGGGACACCTTTTACCTTTTAATCGATCTATCTCTCCTCCTCCTCCTTCCCCTAACAGCCCCGAACGGCACAGTGACGCTGACCAGCACAGATGTGGCGGGGTGGCGGACGGGCAACTGTCAGACCTCGGCCACGAGCTGCCACAGGAGCGCCACCTGCCAGGACGGACTGCTGGGCACCACCACAGTACTTCCACTGTGTCTGCCCCCCTGGCTTTCAAGGCGATGGTTACGCCGATACCACCGGCTGTGTGATAGGTGAGTCTGTGTTGTTTGTGTTGTTTGTGTGTTGGGGGGTGGGGGGGGGAGGGTAATGTGGGGGGTAGGTGTAGGGGGTGGGGGTGGGGAGAAGGGGAGTGGGGGTGTGTGGTGTGGGGGAGGGGGGGAGTGGTGGAGTGGGGGTGGTGGTGGTGGGGGTGGGGGGTGTAGGGTGGGTGGGTGGGTGGATGTGGGGTGTGTGAGGGGTAGGTGTGTGTGTGTGTGTGTGTGTGTGTGTGTGTGTGTGTGTGTGTGTGTGTGTGTGTGTGTGTGTGTGTGTTTGGTGTTGTGTGTGTTTGTGTGTGTGTGTGTGTGTGTGGTGGGTGTGGGTGTGTGTGTGTGGTGGTGTGTGTTGTGTGTGTGTGTGTGGTGGTGGGTGGGGGGTGGGTGTGAGTGTGTGGTGGTCTGTGAGTGTGGTGGTGTGTGTGTGTGTCTGGTTGGTGGTGTAGTGTGTGGTGTGGATGGGTGGGTGTGATGTGTGGGTGGGGTTGGTGGGTGGGTGTTTGTTTTTATTTATTTATTTATTTATTCATTATATTTATTTATTCTTTTATATCGAGAATAATGGAATAAGCACTCACGAATCAGAATCAAAATTTCAGAAATTATTTATTGCCATAAAAGTCACATGGACTTAGTGACACAACAAAATAAACTCAACATAATTCATCGATACGACATATATTCACTGGTCAGCATGACTGAAATGATGTGCAGGCAAAAACCACATAAAACACCACAAAGCAAAACCATGTTGCATTCTATCTTATTTCAATTGTTCTCTTTTTTCAAAACAAACATATTGAATAATTTCAGCTTGATGATTATCAGTGCTTTTTCACATCTAGTCCCCGTGTGTGTGCAGTTTTGTAAATATTGTTATGTGTTCCCACTGGCACACAATGGCCTACTCTTACGAAAAGCGGAACAGGATTTCTTGTGTGCGCAAGATGTTCTGCGTGCGTTCGCACACGGGGTCCTCGGTTTACAGTCCATCCAAAGGACTTTTGGAGAGAGTGGAATCAGCACTGATGTTAACTCCAGGGAAAAATCCCCTCGACCGGGAATCGAATCCCGGGTCGTAAAATTGCGAACACAATGTGTGTGTGTGTGTGTGTGTGTGTGTGTGTGTGTGTGTGTTGTGTGTGTGTGTGTGTGTGTGTGTGTGTGTTGTGTGTGTGTGTGTGTGTGTGTGTGTGTGTTGTGTTGTGTGTGTGTGTGTGTGTGTAGTGTGTGTGGTGTGCGTGTCAGTTGTGTCTGTGTGTGTGTGTTGTGTGTGTATGTGTGGTGCGCGCTGCCGTGACATGGTGGCGTGTGTGTGTGTGTGTGTGTGTGTGGTGTGTGTGTGTTGTGTGCATGCACTGATAACATACTGACCAGCATGTATGTTTTTGATTGTGTCTCAAACAGCCAAACACCCTGCACCAACAACAGTGTCTGTCACACCAACGCCATGTGTAACGGGGCTTCTGTGTCTGCAAGGCGGGATTCTTTGGGGATGGCTTCGTTGTCTGCTCCGGTATAGTGTAGTGTAGTGTAGTGTAGTGTAGTGTAGTGTAGTGTAGTGTAGTGTAGGTGTGTATGTAGTGTAGTGTAGTGTAGTGTAGTTAGTGTAGTGTGTTAGTGTAGTGTATGTGTAGTGTATAGTGTAGTGCAGTGTAGAGCATAGCGGAGCACAGCAGAATAGAGTAGAGGAGAACGAATAAAGTAGAGTAGGGTTCGGTAGAATTGGGTATAGCATGGCATGGCATAGCATAGCATAATCTGCAAGTGCTACTCGGACAATATCACTGAGCTATTCTGCCTCCTAGTTCATCAGTAGCTACTTAATGGTCAGAGCACTCACTTTCCCCAAGCCAAGGTTAAGCAGTGATGGGCGCCGCGTGGTTACCTTTTTGGATGGGTTGTGCGCTCCTTGGCTGCGCTTCAGCACAGCCCCCTTGTTCACCCAGCTGTAAATGGGTACCTGCCCTCTTTAGTGTTAGGGAAGGTAAAGCAGTGAGGGAGAGGAGATGGGCGCCGCCCTCAATATGCTGGCCCCTAGAAAAGCTGAGGTCTCTGACATCTCGCTCCCCAACGACCACTTAGGTTATGGGACACCTTTACCTTTCTTTACTTAAGAGCTAATTCCTTCCTTCCCTCCTTCCTTCCTTCTATCCTTCTTTCTTTCCTTCCTTCCTTCCTACTTTCCTTCCTTATTTAAACTTGTTCGTTCGTTTTTTCCTTTTTTTTTTATTTCCTTCATTCATTTTTTCCTCTCTTCTTTCCTTCTCTTCCTTCCTTCCTTCTTTGAGTCAGCTCTTTCATCTCCCTCCATTTTTCATGCCTGCCTTCTTTTATTCTTTCCCTCCTTCTTTCCTTCCTTCCTTCCTTCCTTCTTTTCTTCATTCATTCATTCATTCATTCATTCATTCATTCATTCATTCATTCATTCATTTATTACGTCCTCTTTTCTTTCCTTACTTCCTTTGTTGATTCACTACCTTCCTCTTCCCTTCCTTTTTTCCTTTCTTCATTCATTTCTTCCTCTCTTTCTTCTTTCCTTCCTTTCTAGGCCTGACTTAGTCTTTAAATGATGATGATGATGATGATGATGATGATGATGATGATGATGATGATGATGATGATGATGATGATGATATTTATGTGTTGTTGTTGTTGTTGTTGTTGTTGCTGTTGATGTTGCTGTTGCTGTGCTGTTTGTTGTTGTTGTTGTTGTTGTTGTTGTTGTTATTATTATTTATATTATATCATCATCATATATCATCATCATCATCATCATCATCATCATCATCATCATCCATCATACATCATTATTAATAATTAGTATATTATTATTAGTATATTATTATTATATTATTCATTATATTTTTATCATTCTTTATTTTATTATTATATTATTATATAATTAAAAATAATATTTAATATTGCCACTACTATACTACTACTACTACTAACTACTACTATATAATAATAATAATAATAATAATAATAATAATAATAATAATAATAATAATAATAATAATAATAATAAAATAATATAACAACACAATAATAACAACAACAACAATAATAATAACATCCACAGCCTCAGACATACCCACCATAGTGTTGGACGCCAGCAACAGAACGGGGTGGCTGGAGGGCACGTGCTCCAAGCGGTACCTGTTTTGTGACCGGGTGGCGGATTGTCAGGAGGGAAGAACCAGCAACAACACCTTCTTCTTCCGCTGCATCTGCCCTACTGGCTACGTGGGCGATGGCTACGTCAACGGCACCGGCTGTCCTCTCAGTATGTTTATTGCTTTTATTTCTTTCTTTTTTTTCTTTTTTTTCTTTTGTATCAAGGATCTGTTGGTGGTGGTGATGGTGGCGGTGGTGGTGGTGGTGGCGGTGGTGGTGGTAGTGGTGGTGTTTGTTGGTGTTGTGATGGTTTTATATCTAATGTTGTTGGTAATGGTGGTGATGGTACATGGTGTATTTATTGTTATTGTTAGTGACAGTGGTGTTGGTTTGAGAGTAGTAGTAGACTTTGAATTAACGTCCATGCACAGTTTGTGATTTGGACGGCAAACAAACAAATCAAGTACAAGCAAATAACTACCTATAAACAAGCAAGATTAACGGAATTTAAAGGAATCTACTGAACACAAAATAAAATAAACATAACGTTATCTCTAGCATTAACTCAGCATCAGGGAGAATGTGCGATAATGTTTTCTTGCCTTCAAAAGTTGGTAAAATATCTTTAAAACCTGGGCATTCAAAAAGTATGTGTTGATTTGTAAATTTTTTGCCACAAGGGCACAAAGCATTTTTACTAAATTTTGTTTTAAAAGCGTCCAGTTCTACCCTGTAAAAAATGATGTGATGGTTCTACAAATATGTAAAGGGGTCTTATTTGCAGATGGAAATAGTGATATATTTGGATGGATTTCGGAAGTTGTCAGTAACAAAATATGTAGTGAAAAGTCAAACTGTTACAAACTATAATAAAGCAAAAATAGATACACAATCTAGTATACATTATCCGAAAAGAGCACAAAATATATCATCTCTTGAATCTCTTAGAACTTACACTTTGACTTCTAGATGAAGCTGAAACTGATGTAAACGATATTGTATCTCGACCACTGATTCCAACCATACCACCATGGTTTTAGAGTTATTGGTGGTGGTGGTGGTGGTGGTGGTTGTGGTGTTGGTGGTGGTGTTGGTATTGGTGATGGTTGTGGTGTTGGTGGTGGTGTTGGTGGTGGTGTTGGTGGTGATGGTGTTGTTAAAGTTATTGTTGTTGCTTGATTGGGAGTGTACAAGTTATATTGTGAGAGAGTCAAAGTTTTTTTTAATTTCCAGATGGTACTTTGAATAAACATTGATTTTGGGTTTTTTTCATGAAGCTATCTATCTAGGAGCAACAATCATTTTATCGATAATATTTAACTACAACATGATTAAACAACGCGCGCGTGTGTTTATTTGTGTGTGTTTGCCTGCGTGCGGCGTGCGTGTGTGAGGTGTGTGGCGCTGCGGGGTGTTGTGTGTGTGTGTGTGTGTGTGTGTGTGTGTGTGTTGTGTGTGTTCGTGTGCGTGTGCTTGTGTATGTTTATGTATGTGTTTATGTGTCTGTGTGGGGGGGGGGGGGGTGGGGGGTGTGTGTTGTGTGTGTGTGTGTGTGTGTATTGTACGTGTTGTTTGCTGTGTGTGTATGTTTGCGTGTGTGTGTGTGTGGGTGTGTGAGTGACTGTGCGTCTAAGTCAAGTCAAGTCAAGTTAAAATGTTATTTCCAGATGATACATTGTACATTGGTGCGTACGTGCATGTGTACGTCTGTGCGTGTGTATGTGAGCGTGCGTGCGTGCGTGCGTGCGTGTGTCTGTCTGCCTGCCTGCCTTCCTGTCTACCTGTCTGTCTGTGTGTCTATCTGCAGACCGGACAAAGTGTCAGCATGACGATGACTGTCATCAGTACGGGGTGTGCAACACCACAGACAAGTTCTGCATCTGCAAACCTGGCTTCTCGGGAGACGGTGCCGACAACTGTAAAGGTGAGAGACCGGGGATTCAACAGCTATGCTGGATGATGTGACGTGTGATAATGTTGTTGATGTTGTTGTTGTTGTTGTTGTTGTTGCTTCTGCTGCTGCTGCTGCTGCTGCTGCTGCTGCTGCTGCTGCTGCTGCTGCTGCTGCTGCTGCTGCTGCTGCTGCTGCTGCTTCGATTTTACATCTGTTCACTCAAAAGTTATATTAGGCGTAATTGTGTTGTTGTTGGTGGTGGTGGTGGTGCTGTTGTTGTTGTTGCTTTGATTTTAC
>CM060338.1:41641006-41646006 GCA_030674155.1 Stramonita haemastoma | reverse complement strand
TTATAGTGGAGGTGCCTTGCCCACAGCACACCCCCCACTCTCTCTCGGCTAAGAGGGCATAAGGACAGATATTGTTGGAGACGTTCTCCAAAGGCCAACTAGCCCCCAGGGCTGCAGCACATAAGGACTGTGCAAGTCAAGCCACTAGTCAGAGAGTCATAGTCGATCACTAAAGATTAAGCTGTAAAGTGGAATTCCATGAGTGGGAAATCCGCTGATCATACAGCCTCTCATTCTGCTGTTGTTCCCAGCGTCCATGGTTTAATCAAGAACTGTGGGAAAAAAGCCCAGGCGCTGAAGGCATAATCATATGAAATGAAATAGAAAGAAAGGATTGACTGGTATTGAAGCAATGTAAATCATCTCTTTTTTTCAGACTGGAATATAGGACCAGCAGGGCCGTAATCAACATGAACTAAAAGAGAAGGAAAGGATGGAGAGCAGCCAGCCAATCTGAATCCTTTCCCTCTTTTTATTTCTTTCAGACTGGACTGTCAGACCAGCAGAGCCCTTAAAAACATGAATGAAACAGACAGAATGGATGGATGGATGGATTGATTGATTGATTGGTGATTGATTGATTGATTGATTGACTGATTTGTTTGTTTATTCTTTACATCGAGGATGGTGGAATAGCACTCATGTGCTTTTTTACATCCAGTCCCCGTGGTGTGTATGCAGTTTTGTAAATCTTGTCATCTGTTCCCACCGACACACAATCGCCTACTCTTACGAAAAGCGGAACAGGATTTAACGTGTGCGCAAGATGTTCTGCGTGCGTTTGCACACGGGGCCTCGGTTTATAGTCTCATCCGAAAGACTTTAGAAAGAGTGAAGTCAACACTAACGTTAACCCAAGGAGAAAAAAAGTCCCTCGAACAGGAATCGAACCGGGGTCGTCAAACTGCGAGTGCAATGTTCTAACCACTAAGCTATTCCGTCCCCCAATCGAAACTCAAGCGATCTAACTCTCTCTCTCTCTCTCTCTCTCCTCTCTCTCTCTCTCTCTCTCTCTCTCTCCTCTCTCTCTCTCTCTCTCTCTCTCTCTCTCTCTCCTCTCTCTCTCTCTCTCTCTGTGGTGGTGTGTGTGTGTGTTGTGTGTGTTGTGTGTGTGTTGTGTGTGTTGTGTGTGTGTGTGGTTGTGTGATTGCTTTCCATGTGTGTGTATTGCTTTCCATGCATTTCTATGTCATTATGTATATTTTTTCCTTTTATTGTTGCTGTTGGACTGTAGTTTATTTATTTTGTTTTCTTTTCTTTTCTTTTCTTTCGAGGGCTGGATGTAAAAAAAAAAAAAATGCTTATTAACCCTCTGAAAAATAAAATTTGTTCAAAAAGTTTAAAATTTGTTCAAAATTTGTTCTCTTTTCAGGCTGGAGTGCAAGTCCAGCTTCAGTTACAACGCTGACTTCAGTGGATGGATGCTTTCAACCAGAGCCACACAAGCTGGGCAGGGTCTCTGAAGAAGGGAAGGTAGGTGCGCTACAGTGGGAAAAAATTGGGAATGGGTGTGTCAGAAGAAGAGAATAAGGAGGAGGAGGAGGAAGAGGAGGAGGAGAAGGAGGAGGAGGAGGAGGAGAAGGAGGAGGAGAAGGAGGAGGAGGAAGAGGAGAATGAGGAGGAGAAGAAGGAGGAGGAGGAGGAGGAGGAGAAAGAGGAGGAGGAGGAGGAAGAGGAGAGGGAGGAGGAGGAGGGGGAGGAGGAGGGGAAGGAGGAGGAGGAGGAGGAGAAGGAGAAGGAGGAGGAGGAGGAGGATGAAGAGGAAGGAGGAGGAAAGGAGGAGGAGGAGGAGGAGGAGGAGGAGGAAAAGGAGGATGAGAAGAAGAAGAAGAAGAAGAAGAAGAAGAAGAAGAAGAAGAAGAAGAAGAAGGAGATGATGATGATGATGATGATGATGATGATGATGATGATGATGATGATGATGGATGATGATGATGATGATGATGATGATGAAGAAGAAGAAGAATGCGAAGAATGCGAAGAAGAATGCGAAGAATGCGAAGAAGAATGCGAAGAATGCGAAGAATGCGAAGAAGAAGAAGAAGAAGAAGAAGAAGAAGAAGAAGAAGAAGGAGAAGGAGAAGAAGAAGAAGAAGAAGAAGAAGAAGAAGAAAGAAAAAGAAGAATGCGAAAAAGAGAGCAATGCGAAGAAGAAGAAGAATGCGAAGAATACGGAAGAAGAAGAAGAAGAAGAAGAAAAGAAGAAGAAGAAGAAGAAGAAGAAGAAGAGAGAAGAAGAAGAGAGAAAGAGAACAAGAACAAGAACAAGAAGAAGAAGAACAAGAACAGAAGAAGAAGAACAAGAAGAAGAAGAAGAAGAAGAACAAGAAGAAGAAGAGGAGAGGAGGAGGAAGGAAGGAGGAGGAAGGAGGAGGAGGAGAGGAGGAAGAGGAGGAGGAGGAGGAGGAGGAGGAGGAGGAGGAGGAGGAGGAGGAGGAGGAGGAACAGAGAACAAGAACTAAGAACAAGAAGAATTGTTCTAGAAAGCTGTAGTTATTTTGTGTAATTTACTTAAAGTAGATAAAGGGGAAATACAATGTCTACAATACTATAAAACATCTTATCAGTTTTCTGAGCTTATCATCATTTTAGACCTCGTTATTGCTGTAATTATTGATCGTCGTCATTACTGTTGCTTTTTTTTTTATCTAGTTTACATACTTTTTTTAAGATGGTTTGATGAAAAAAGCAAGAGTTTTCCTTATTCAATGTACACTCTGTAAGTAAAACTTTGACTTGACTTTGACTTTGACTTCAAATGTTGCCTCAAGCTTCCAGTTCAAAGGCGTAGTTTATAAGAAAGCAGAAAGAAAAAAATATATATCAAGAACGAAGAAAAGCATCAACAAGAAACACCCCACAAACAACCAAACAACCAAAGAAAAAACCAACAACCAACTAACCAATCAACCAACCAACGAAAAACACACAAAAACATACTAACGAACAGCAGAAAATAACAACAAAACAACACAAACGCGCAGAACAGTTTAAACGTGGACCATGAAAACATGAGCAATCATGTCAAAATCAGACATACGAGATCCGCAAAATATTGTGAAGTATTTATTGTAATCATACACCTTACCTACACTATGCGTTTACGCGTAGATTTTATCTATGACTCCTTAAAGAAAGGTATCACGCACAGTTTTTTTTGTATGGTTTATGCCTTATTTTCAACTTTTTTTCCCCTGATTTGCTTGTTCTTGCAATTCCTAGGGTGCAGCTGTTGTTATGAAAATCGAAACGATTTTCGCCAAATACAGAAGAAGAAGAAGAAGAAGTAGAAGAAGAAGAAGAAGAAGAAGAAGAAGAAGAAGAAGAAGAAGAAGAGAAGAAGAAGGAAGTAAAGAAAGAAGAAGATAAAGGAGGAGGAGGACGAGACGACGACGATGAGAAGGAGGAGGAGCAAGAGGAGAGGAGGAGAAAGAGGAGAAGAACAAGAACAAGAAGAATGGTTCTAGAAAATTGTAGTTATGTTATGTAAAGTACATAAGAAGAAATAAAGAGTGAAATACAGTTCATACGAGACTTAAAATATTTTCAACAGTTTTCTGAGATTATCATCATTTCGATTCTCGTTATTGCTGTAATTATTGTCGTCGTCGTCATTATAGTTGATTTTTTTTCTGTTCTTATCTTGTTACATACTTTTTTTTTGTTTTGATGGATTGATGATTAAAGTGTTTTTGACTTGACTTGACTCTAGACCACCGGTCGCCCTGTGTTTCAGTGTGGCTGTGCCCAGCTGAAGAAGTGTGATCGGTGTAACTGCAACAGGCAAAAGGACAGGACTTTGGCTTCTTCGTGGACAAGACCAAGCTGCCCATCATGAGCCTCCGCCTGGGCACCAGCAAGGGAGGCAAACTCTCCATCAGCCCTCTGCGCTGCGGCCCTCGCGTCTTTGGCTGCTGCTAATACTACTACAGGAGGATAGACAGGAGGGTGGGAGGGAGGGATGGGAGGGAGGGAGGGATGGGTGTGTGGTGGATGGATGGAGGTGGGGGAGGGTTGTTTGGTGGATGGGTGGGTGGATGTATTGATGAAGAGGGGGAAGGGCGGACAAGCGGATGGATGGATGGGTGAGTCAGTTGGTGGGTTGGTGAGTTGTAGATGGATGGGGGAATGGTGGGTGAATGGGTGGATGCACGGGTGGGTGGATGGATGGATGGGTGGATGGGTGTGTGACGGAGGATGTGGTGGATGGGTGGTGGGGAATGAGTGGTTAGATGTATGGATAGATGGGTACGTGGGTGGGTATGGAGTGAGTGGGTGGGTGGATAAATAAAATGACGTGGGTGGATGGATAGATGAATGGGTGGGTGGATGGATGGGTGGATAGATGGGTGGCTGGGTGGATGGATAGATGAATGAATGGATGAATTCGTGGGTGGATGGATGTTATATGGATGGGTGGGAGGGTGGGTGGTAAATGAACTAGTCGGTCAATCTTCCACCAACCATGTAATTAATCCACCCACCCACCCACTCAACAAACCAACCTGCCTAACAACATCCCACCTACCCACTCAACCACCCAACCAATCACCCAACCACCAACCAACCAACCAACCCAGAATTTCATCATGGTTTTCTCTCTGGCTGGCGTTGTGCCCTGTGGAAAAGGCACTTTACGGCTATTTTCTCTCCCCACCCAGGTGTAAAAGGGGTACCAACCTTGTGTTGGGGGTTAACCCTGCGATAGACTGGCGTCCTATCCAGGGGAGAGTCTATGACTCTCAGTCGCTTAACGCCACAGAAACCGGGATAAGCACCGGCCTGATGAGCCTTAGGCTCGGGACAGACTTTAACTTTAACTTTCTCTCTCGCAGATATTCCGTCAGACTGCAACGCTTGGCGACGCCCCCGATACAACACCAATGGCGCCTATCACATTGATCTGGACGGACCGTTTGGGAATCCTCCCGTCTTGGTATATTGCGACCTGTGGACACACCAACACACCGCGGTCACGGAGATGCAAGTGCAAGTGTAAG
>CM060338.1:41633506-41636006 GCA_030674155.1 Stramonita haemastoma | reverse complement strand
AGTTTGGGTGTAAGTTAAGTTTCTTTCTTTCTTTGTTTGTTGTTTGCTTGTCTGTTTTGTCGTTTGTCTGTTTGATGTATGGTCTTTTGCTGTTTTATGTTGGTTTCTTGCTTATTTGATACTTTTTTTTCTAATTCTATTCTTCATTAGTAAGGAACGTTGACAACACCTCTGGACATTACTATTAAGCTGCCGGCAGCCATGGTGTCTACCTGTTGTCGTTATACTAACAATGTCTTTTGAGCACGATCTTACTCGAAGCTTGTTGCTTTGCTGCTGATGTGTTTTGTTACATTATGCTCTGATGCTCTGTATGCTCTGTACTGATGCTCTCTACTGATGCTCTCCACTGACGCTCTGTACTGATGCTCTGTACTGACGCTCTGTACTGACACGCTCTGTACTGAGTGCTCCTGTACTGACGCTCTGTACTGATGCTCTGTGGTGGTGGTTGCAGTTCGAGTTCGGCGCCTTCTTCATGCTGAAGTACATCCAGGTGACGCTGCTGCAGATCCAGGCGCTGAAGAGACGGTCCACGTACTGCATCCAGGAGGTGGACATCAGCTGCCAAAAGTTCTCCCTCACCTTCACAGGAGGTAGGTACCGCAGACTGAAAGGTTCCGTAAGCACTGTTCCCAAAAATCAGTTTTTGATAATTTTTTTTTTTTTAATCTGTCCCGAGCCATAAGGCTCATCAGGCCGGTGCTTATCCCGGTTTCTGTGGCGTTAAGCGACTGAGAGTCACAGACTCCCCCCTGGATAGGACGCCAGTTTATCGCAGGGTTAGTTTTTGATAATAATAATAAATAATAATAAATGGAATTTATATAGCGCTATATCTTGCAAAAACAAATCAAAGCGCTTGCATTCAACCAATTCTTGCACACGCAGCCAACAACAATTTAGATTTTTAGCGAAGTCAATACACACACACTCACACACACACACACACACACACACACACACACACACACACACACACACACACACACACACACACACACACACTTGATAACTTGTCGGGATTTATTGCATGCAGGTTATCCAACCAAGCTTTTAATACATTTTTTCAGAACAAACTAGGTATCAGCCCAAAGCCCTCGAATGCATCAGATTTAACATTAGAGCTAAAGCAAGATAGATTTTTACCAGTACATGATAAGATTTTATGTAAAATACATTTCCATTTCTGCTCAGGTTTACTCAACAGTTATGTGGCCCAGGAGAGGAGAAATGAATTCTGCATATCAATAATGTTGATCATATTTAGTCCTCTCTTATCAATTGCCTTACAGATGATTTTTCTTTTCACCTTTTCAAAGTATTGGAATACTTTTTCTTCCAAATAAATCTAAATAACATTGTGTTTACTTTCTTTAAGAAATCTTCTGGTATGCTAAGTGCCTGCATTATGTAAACGAGCTGTGGCAGTAAAAGAGATTTAAACAATACAAACTTTACCCATTATGCTAAAATTCCTTTTGGACCAGGCACAAATTGTCTGGTGGATTTTATCTATACCTTGTAAACAGTTTTCCTCAATTTCTGAAGCACATACGGTGATTATTGTTAATGAAACTCAAAAAGGAAGAAGAGGACAATATCAATAACAAAAACAACAATATCAAAGGGATCAGTTCACTGGAAATTTCAGAAGTTTACGACGGAAGACTAAACCACACAATCAAGAATAAAACCCAGAAGTAGAAACAAAATCTGGATGGTATTTCTTGTGATCTAAACGGTGTCATTATAAAACAATACTGGGCAAGTCTAAGGATAGCAGAATTCAATTGTGATTAGTCGTCAGGCAATTATCTATAAATTAATTAACTCCCCTGACGGAACGAGCCTTTATGAATTTTAGTGGCCCTAAAGAAGGCAGCAGCGTTCTCTATTAAAGGGAAAGCATTTAGAAGCTCTGCGCATGCGCATAAATTAACTCCCATGATAGAGCGCGCCTTTATGATTTTTAGTAGTATCAAAGAAGGCGTCAGCGTTCTTTATCAAGGGGGGGGGGGGGGGGGGGGGGGGGGGGGGGAATTAAACAGCGTCGCGCATTTGCGTGAGGCGTGTCGTAAGGTACAAAAGCAAAGAGAAAGGACTCTGCAGACACGCTATATCTAGTTTTTGTTCTCTTATATTTTTGGCATTAATGCTGCCGATAGTCGATCATATCAGCGCAATTGATATCTTATCGTTACGCACACTTTGAGAAAAGTGAGGCGAGAGTGAGATGTAGTATACATGTGAACGCCTGGCACACCTCCTCGTAACAAGAGACAAAATAATCTTTCTCATCTGACGTTTTGACATGTGATTTTAATATCGTGCACGGTAACAAAAAAAAAAAAAAGCATGATGGTGGTGAGTCGGTCTCTTAGTTGGATAAACCAGCATGCACACAGGTGTCGTGCTTAAACACCATTCCTGAGGGAAAAAATAATGATGGGTAGGCGCTGCACTTGTGGCGACGCGCTCTTCCCGGGAGAGCAGTCCG
>CM060338.1:41593506-41603506 GCA_030674155.1 Stramonita haemastoma | reverse complement strand
TAATAACGATGTGTCAACAAGTTTATGAACTGTTTAGCAGGATAATGACCTGTCAACAAGTTAATGATTTGTTTAACAGGATAATAATGATCTGTTAACAGGATAAGATGATCTGTCTAACAGGATATTGATAATCTGTTCAACAGGATAATAATGATCTTTCAACAAGTTGATGATCTGTCAACAGGATAATGAGGATAAGGATCTGTCAACAAAGATGATGACCTGTCAACAAGTTCATGATCTGTTTAACAGGATGATAACGACCTGTTAACAAGGTGATGATCTGTCAACAAAGATAACGATCTGTCAACAAAGTTCATGACCTGTTTAACAGGATGATAATGACGACGATCTGTCAACAGAGTTCCCGGTGGACTGCCAAGACGCGTTGGTGAACTACAAGAAGTACAGGACGAAGGGCATTCTGGACTACCAGAAGAGCGGGGAGTACTTCATCAACCCCCGCCCTGACGTCTGCACAGAACCTTTCCTCGTCTACTGCCACATGGACCTCGTCAACAAGATCGGTCAGTCAGCTCTGGTTTGTTCTTTGTGCCTACTGTGTTCTGTGGGGTTTTTGCTTTAGTTAGTCAGTGTTCGAGGGGATTTTTCCCTGGAGTTAACATCAGTGCTGACTCCACTCTCCCTTAAAGTCTTTCGGATGATACTGTAAACCGAGGCCCCGTGTGCGAACGCACGCAGAACATCTTGCGCACACGTCAAATCCTGTTCCGTTTTTCGTAAGAGTAGGCCATTGTGTGCCGGGGGGAACAGATGACAAGATTAACAAAGCTGCAAACACACGGATGAAAAAAAGCACATGAGTGCTTATTCCATTATCCTGGATATAAAAGAATAAATAAATAAATTAAATAAATAAATAATAGTGTTGGTTTGTTGCTTTAGTTACTAGGTCAGCTTGTCTTTCTGGTTACTGTGTTATGTGGGTTTGTTGCTTTGGTTTGTTAGTTTGTTAGTGCGTACGTGTGTGGGGTGGGGAGTAGGGGTGTGTGTGTGGGAGTCTGGGTGTGGGGAGTGGGGTGGAGTTGTTTGTGTGTGTGTCTGTGTGTCTGTGTCTGTGTGTGTGTGAGTGAGTGACTAAGTGAGTGAGTGTGTGAGTGTGTGAGTGTGTGTGTGCGTGCGTGCGTGCGTGCGTGCGTGCGTGCTTTCATTCTTTAATTTAACGTCACTTCACTCAAAATGATAAACATACGTGTGTGTGGGTTTGCATGTGTGCTTGCACCCCAGCATCTAGATCTGCATGCACGTTAAAAAAATTCATCCACATGTAGTAGAGGAGTAGGCCAGCTATGGCGGACGAGATGATGACGCCAACTTGCCCAGCATGCACCATGCTACCTGGTGAGGGCTGGGCTCTGCCAGGTTCAACTTGCCAGCAATACATTGCTCGTTAAGTGAAGTAAAATCAGAAGAAAGCAGTAGCGGAGGAAAAACAAAAAATACAACAAAAATTTTCTGTTCCTTTCTGCTCAGTCTGTCTCCAGGCTGACTGTTCGAAGGCTGATGCTTCCCAGTTGTTCTAGTCGATGTTCGGAATTTTAAGTCTCTCTTAAAAGCCCTGTTCTGCTTTACAACAACAGCAACAAACAAATAATAAAACAGAGATCTAGACTAACTGAAGAGTATACGTTTTGTTATATACACAGGCATAACGAAAATCATCACCAAGGCCAAAGTGGACATTGTGATGCGGCCAGGAGACAAGCAGAGCGTGGAATACTACGGCCCCACAGAGGAGCAGATCCGCTGTCTGATCGATGTGTCTCAGTACTGTATCCAGCCCGTGGCCTACAACTGCTACGAAGCCAAGGTAAAGAGATGAATCAGTGGTCTAGAGGTAACGCGCCTGTCTAAAACAGCGAAAAGTCCTGGGTAGAAAGTGTGCGGTGGTTTAAATCCCGTTTTGGGGCCCAAAACTTTTCCCCCATCTATCAAACCACGAGTGTTACGCATTATTATTTAGCGCACGTAAAAGAACCCACGGCAACAAATGTGTTGTCCCTGGCAAAATTCTTTTTAAAAAAGCTCCTCTGATAGGGAAACAATTATATAATTGCAAACAGGAAAAAGAAAAAAAATAATGTATGGCGCTGCACTTGTGGCGACGCATTCTCCCTGGGGAGAGTAGCCCGAATTTCAGGCAGAAAAATCTGCTGTGACATAAAGTGGTATAAAAAATAAAATAAAAGAAAAGAAAAATAAGCACAGCCCGCTAAGGGTCACCTCATACAGTTTGATACTGAAACATGTGACACTCCACCTCATAATGAGTCGCATTGCACTAGAGGTCAATTTTTAGTTAGCATATTGTCAATCTGCCATAATGATATAGGCTAATCAATACGAAAAACAAATGAAAAAATTGGATAATTCTATGAATGAAAAATTATTATAATTTGAAATGATAGACTGCAGGATTTGACAAATTGAGAAATTTACCAGTTTTGCATCATAACAGGTGGTCAGAACATATGTGTGTGTGTGTGTGTGTGTGTGTGTGTGTGTGTGTGTGTGTGTGTGTGTGTGTGTGTGTGTGTGTGTGTGTGTGTGTGTGTGTGTGTTGGGCAGCTGTTGGGAGGAGGAGTGTTCTGGTCAGGCCCCAAGAAGGAGAGGCAGAACATCTGGGGAGGAGGCAACGAAACCACCTGCGCCTGTGGGGCCGAGGACAAGTGTGGTGGCGATGACTCTCGCACCAACCAGATGCAGAGGTTCCAGTCTCCCTTCCCCCCCCCCCCCCCTTTCTTACCTATCTGTCTGTACCTGTGTGTCTGTTGTGTGTGTGGTGGTGTGTGTGGTGTGTGTGTGTGGGGGGGAGAGTCTGTTGTGTGTGTGTGTGGGAGGGGGAGGGGTGTGTGTGTGGGTGGGTGGGGGGTGGAGGGGGGGGGGTTGCTGTGTGTGTGTGTTTGTGTGGGGGGGAGTGGGGGTGTCTGTGTTTGTGTGTGTGTTGTGTGTGTGTTTGTGTGTGTGTGTGTGTGTGTTTGTGTGTGTGTGTGTGTGTGTGTGTGGGTGGGTGGGTGGGTGGGTGGGTGGGTGGGTGTCTGTTGTGTGTGTCTGTGTGTCTGTGTGTGTATGTCTGTGTGTTGTGTATGTCGGTCTGTCTATCTGTGTGTCTATCTGTCTGTGTGTATGTCTGTCTGTCTATCTATCAGTGTGTCTGTCTGTCTATCTGTCTGTCTGTCTGTCTATGTGTCGGTCTGTCTATCTGTCCATGTGTCTGTCTGTCTATCTGTCTGTGCGTATCTGTGTGTCAGTTTGTCTACTTGTCTGTCTGGTGTGTGTGTGTGTGTGTGTGTGTGTGTGTGTGTGTGTGTGTGTGTGTGTGTGTGTGTGTGTGTGTGTGTGTGTGTGTGTGTGTGAGTCTGAGTGTCTGTGTGTCTATCTGTCTGTGTGTCTGTCGGTCTATCTGTCTGTGTATCTATCTGTCTGTGTGTCTCACTATCTGTCTGTCTATCTGTCTGTGTGTCTCTCTATCTGTCTATCTGTCTGTGTGTCTGAAAGAGTGTCTTAGAGTGTTCTCTGTTTCTTTGTCTCTCTTAGGATTGTGCCACTGGTTTTCTTTGTTTGTTTGGGGTTATTTTTTTTATTGTTTTTGCTTTTGCTTTGCCCTTTAGCGCCAGGGCTTTATCACAGTTCCCACTGATGCTGGGAGCAATAGCAAAGTGACAGGCTATATGGCCAGTGGCTTTTTTACAAATAGAGTTCCACTTTCCAGCATAGTCTTTTAGTGATCGACTATGACTCCCTGACCAGGATTCTTGACTTGCCACAGTCCTTTTGTGCTGCAGCCCTCCGTGGTTGGCTGATTAGTTGGCTGGTTGCTTTTTGTTGGATTTCTGGTTTGGGTGCGTTGTTCTGTAACTTTTCTTTTAGATTATATTTCATGATTTTTTTGGTCACGGTTTTTTGTTATGGGTTGTTGTGTTTTCTTAATGATATAAAAGAAGTAGCTTGTTTTGTTTGTTAGCTGATAAACCACCAAAAAAAAATCGTTGGATGATGTTCTCCGCAGAGAATGTACCTGTGACATCATGGATTCTGTGTGGCGCAAAGACGCTGGAGTGTTGGTCAAAAAAGATCAGCTGCCCTTGACCTTGATTGACCTCAGTGCCCTGACCTTCACCAACGACTCCAGGGTCAACATCAGCATAGGCGATCTGCAGTGTGGTCAGAAATACATCGGTAAGGGACGAGAGAGGTCTGGGGTTTGATTCTCAATGGTGGGGGGGGGAGTGTGTGTGGGTGCATGTGTGTGTGGGGGGGGGGGGAGGAGACGTCTGTATGTAGGTTTTATGTGTGTGGGTATATGTTTATACATCTAGCATGTGTGTGTGTGTTGAGTGGTGTGTGTGTGTGTGTGTGTGTGTGTGTTGTGTGTTGTGTGTTGTGTGTTGTGTTGTGTGTGTGTTTGTATGTGTATCTTAATGTTGTGTGAGTGTGTGCGAGAGTGTGTGTGTATGTGTATGTGTGTGTGTGCGGTGTGTGTGTGCGTGCGTGCGTGTGTGTGTGTGTGTGTGTGTGTGTAGGTTTGATGTCTGTTAATCATATCTTTTGTGCATCCGTGTAAATGATTGAAATGCAAGCGAAATTGTTTTCTTTGCTATACAAGATTCAGCGCTATATAAAGTCCATACAGTAGTAGTAGTAGTAGTAGTAGTAGTAGTAGTAGTAGTAGCAGCAGCAGCAGCAGCAGCAGCAGCAGCAGCAGCAGCAGCAGCACAGCAGTATTAGTAGCAGCAGCAGCAGTAGTAGTAATAATAGTTGCCATTGTCATGATTATTATCATTGATGATGATGATGATAATGATGATGATGATGATGATGATGATGATGATGATGATGATGATGATGATGATGATGATGATGATCATCATCATCATCATCATCATCTCATCATCATCATCATCATCATCATCATCATCATCATCATCATCACCATCAATATCTTTTTCCCCAGCGTTTAACGAGTGCAGCACGACATTCCACGACTGTTCGGAGCACGCAGACTGCATCGACAGAGAGCAGGGCTATGACTGCAAGTGTCATACGGGGTGGGAGGGCAAAACGCAGAACCGAACCTTCAACACCGAACTGCCTGTGGCCAACGGCCGCGAATGCCCCGGTAAGTGAGAGAGTCACTGCTGACGTCACTATTCACAACAGTTTATTATTCCCATTAACTCTTTTTTTTTTTTTTTAGCCGCCGCTGTAGTCTAGTGGTTAGGGTGTTGGACTCGTAATCTAAAGGTTGCGGGTTCGATCCCAGCCTTCGGCTATGGCGTTGTGGCCTTGGGAAAGGCACTTTACGGCTATTTTGTCACCCCACCCAGGTGTAAAAGGGGTACCAACCTTGTGTTGGGGGTTAACCCTGCGATAGACTGGCGTCCTATCCAGGGGGTAGTCTATGACTCTCAGTCGCTTAACGCCACAAAAACCGGGATAAGCACCGGCCTGACGCTATAGAGAAACAAAAAAAGCATACATAGCAATTAGTAAATGACGTGTGTAAAGAAGAAGAGCAAAACGAAAATACAGTACACAAGAGACAATAGAAATGAAAATGAATTAGACATGGTTAGACAGTGTCAGTTCGTGGGTTCGTTTGATGTGTTGGTTGGCTGGTTGGGTGCTGGGTTGGTTGGCTGGTGTGTTGGTTGGTTGGTTGGTGGGTTGGTTGGTGGGTTGGTTGGTGGGTACTTAGTTGGTTGGTCGGTCTTGGGAGGGAGGGCAGTGGCATTGTGTGTGTGTGTGTGTGTGTGTGTGTGTGTGTGTGTGTGTGTGTGTGTGTGTGTGTATGTGTGTGTGTATGTGTGTGTGTGTGAGTTGTTGTGCCCACGCGCGTGAAGACATGCGTGCGTACATGTGCGCACGTGTGTTCATGTGTGTGTGTGTGTGTGTGTGTGTGTGTGTGTGTGTGTGTGTGTGTGTGTGTGTGTGTGTGTGTGTGTGTGTGCGTGTGTGCGTGCGTGCATATGTATATGTGCATGATTGTGTGTGTGTGTGTAATGCGTGTGTGTGTAGTGCGTGTGTGCGTGCGTGCATGTGTGCGTATGTGTGTGCATGATTGTGTGTGTGTGTGTGTGTGTGTGTGTGTGTGTGTGTGTGTGCGCGTGCCGTCACTTTTGTGACACTGAATGACGTCATAGAGACCAAGAGTGACGTCACATTTCCTCAACTACGTGTGCAGATGACAACGAGTGCACGTTCCACGTCTGTCCGATCGGTATCTCGGACTGTGTGAACACTCCTGGCAGCTTCGAGTGTTTCTGTCACAAGGGCTTCAAAAAGACAGGCCCCACCACATGTGAAGGTAGGTGCGGCAGCTGTCTGCCAGTCTGACTTGCTAGTTGGCTGGCTCTCTGGCTGGTTGGATGGATGGCTGGCTGGCTGGCTAGCTCTCTGGATGGTTGGTTGGCTGGCTGGCTATCTAGTTGGCTAGCTAATTGGCTGGCTGGCTGTCAGTCGGGCCATCTGGACATATAGATCAGTCTCCTTCAGTGACATATTCACACAGTTTTTGTACACTCTCTACATTTGTCTCTCGCTCGGTCTTTTTTACATGCGCACGCGCGCGCACGCGCACACGCACACACACACACACACACACACACACACACACTAAAAATTGAAAAAAAAAAAAAAAAATGATGGAACCAAACATCTAAGTGATAAAATTTAGAACACAAACAATTAATCATCATTGCCTATGCTTTCTGACATGTAAAAATAACAATAACTGGGCTTTGTGACAACAGACTTCAACCAGTGTGTCGCAAATCATTACCATAATTATCATGACACTCAATGTGTTTTGTGACATCATACATCAATGAATGTCACAAATCATTGCCGTGTCCTGACACTCATCATGCTTTGTGACATCAGACATCACCAATGTGTCACAGATTATTGCTATGTCCTGTCGCTAACCAATGTGTTTTATGACATCAGACATCAACGACTGTGTCACAAATCATTGCCATATCCTGACACAACGAGTGTGTCACAGATCATTGCCATATCGTGACACAACGAGTGTGTCACAGATCATTGCCATATCGTGACACAACGAGTGTGTCACAGATCATTGCCATGTCCTGACACAACGAGTGTGTCACAAATCATTGCCATGTCCTAGCACTCATTATGCTTTGTGACATCAGACATCAACGAAGGTGTCACAAATCATTGCCATTTTATGCCGCTAATCAATGTGTTTTGTGACACCAGACGTCAACGAGTGTGCCACGAACCAGCACAACTGTGACTCCAATGCGAAGTGCATCAACCAGTATGGAACCTTCAAGTGTGTCTGCCACAAGAGTTTCCGAGGCAACGGTACCAAGGGCAACTGCTACCGTAAGCATTTGTTTTAAGGGGGTGGGGGAGGAGGAGGAGGAGTGGTTTTGGTGGTGGTGGTGGTGGTGGTGGTGGTGGTGGTGGTGGTGGTGATGGTGAAGATGTGTGTGTGTGTGCGTGTGCGTGCGTGTGTTTGTGTGTGTGTGTGTGTGTGTGTGTGTGTGTGTGTGTGTGTGTGTGTGTGTGTGTAAGTGTGTGTGTGTGTGTGTGTGTGTGTGTGTGTGTGTGGTGTCTGTGTCTGTGTCTGTGTCTGTGTCTGTGTCTGTGTCTGAGTGTGTGCATCGTACGTGTATGTGTATGTGTGCGTGCGTGTTTGATAAAACCCTTTTAGACAAAGTGATGTTTAGCAAAATAAAGTACTGTTCTTCGTGTGTGTGTTTGTGTTTGCGTGCGCACGCGCGTGCACGTATCTGTGTGTGTGCATGTGTGTTTGCATGCATGCTTGTGAGTGTGCATGCACGCGTACGTTTATCCACACGTCCTGTTGATAAACAGAGACGTCAGAGAAATGAAACTAGTCTAGAAAATGATATTCACACACATACACACACACAACACAGCACAACACAACACAACACAAACACAAACACAAAACAACACAACACTCACACAAACACACACACACACAAAACAAACAAACAAACAACCAACAACACAACAAACAACCACACAACACATACACACCAAACACAACACACACACACATACACAACCCAACACAACACACACACACATTACACACACACACACACACACACACACACACACACACACACACACACACACACACCATTACACACACACACACACACAAACACAAACACACACACACAAACACACACACACACCCTAACACCCCCACCACCCCACCACCCTAGCACCCCCCCCCCCACACACACAAAATCTTCCACCCAAAAACAAAAAAACATCTTTAACACTCTCACTCACCCCAACCCTACCACCTCACCCCCAACCCCCACCACCACACACCCCCACACCCCCACACCCCCACACCACCACCACCAACCCCCCATCCTCACCACACCCCTCACCCACACCCCACCACCCCAACCCTCCCCCACCCACCACCCCCAACACCCCCTCCCCACCCCCTCCCCACCCCAACCACCCCCAACCATCCCCCATCGACCACCCCCAACCCCCACCAAACCCCAACCCCAACCCCAACCCCCACCCAACCACCCACCACCCAACTCTCTCTTTCACTTCCAAAAATCAGAGGTGGGCAACTGCGTTCTCTTCGGCGATCCTCACTCTATCAGCGTGGACGGGAAGTGGGCAGACTATCAGGGGGTGCCCGGGTGCCCTCTCGTGGCCGTCACGGACGTGTGCCCAGGTGCCACAGGCGTGGCTCCAGGGGAAAGCCAGATCACGGTCCTGTACACGCCCTGGAGAAAAGACCCCCAGAGACACGGCACTGGGGAGTTCACCTGGGTGAAGAGCATGGAGGTCCTTATCCGAGGATTTGTGAGTGGTGTTATGTTTTTTTGGGGGTGGGGGGGTGGGGGGGGGGGGGGGGGGTGTGGGGGGGGAGGGGTGTGGGTGTGGTGTGTGTTGGGGGGGAGGTGTGCGTGTGTGGGGGGAGGTGTGTTTGGGGGGGGGAGGGTGCGTGGTGGGGGGGAGGTGTGTGTTGTAGTGTGTGTGTGTGGGGGGGAGGTGTGTGGAGGGCGTGGAGGGCGTGTGTGTGTAATAGTGTGCTGCAAATAAAATTCAACCCCCACCCCCACCCCCTCCCACCCCCTGTCTCTGTTGGTGCAGAAAATCGAGATGCTGCAGGGGAGAGAACTGCTGGTGGACGGAATCAAGCGTGTGGCCTTCCGCCAGGGGGATCTGATCATCTTTGATAATGGCGTGAACCTGGTCAGCCAACTCTGTCTGTCTGTTTGTTTGTGTTTTTGTTTGTTTGTTTGTTTGTGTGTTTGTTTGTTTGTGTGTTTGTTTGTCTGTGTGTGTGTTTGTATGTTTGTTTGTCTGTCTGTTTGTGAGTCTGACAGCATGTCTGTCTGTCTGGGTTTTTTCTGTCTGTCTGCTTGTCTGTCTGTCTTCCCTTAATTTTATTCCTTCCTTACACTGCTATTACGATAGAAGCATTAATAATAGTGATGATGATAATAATGATAATGATAATAACAACAGTAATGATGCCCCCACCAAACCCCCAAAACCCCCAAACCCCCAACCCCCCCCCCAACCACCCACCACCCAACTCTCTCTTTTTACTTCCAAAATCGAGGTGGGCAACTGCGGTTTTTCTTCGGCGGGTCCTCACTCTATCAGCGTGGGGGCGGGAAGTGGGCCAAAAACTTCAGGGGGGTGGGCCCCGGGGGGGCCCTCTCGTGGCCCCTCACGGACGGTTGGGGGCCCAGGTGCCACAGGCCGGGGGCTCCAGGGGAAAACCAGATTCCCGGGCCTGTACACGCCCCGGGGGAAAAGAAACCCCCCGAGACCCCGGAAATGGGGGGGTTTTACCTGGGTGAAGAGGCCCTGGAGGTCCTTATTTCCCCGGGGTTTTGGGGGGTTTTGGGGGGGGGGGGGGGGGGGGGGGGGGGGGGGGGGGGGGGGGGGGGGGGGGGGGGGGGGGGGGGGGGGGTGGGGGGGG
>CM060338.1:41586850-41593406 GCA_030674155.1 Stramonita haemastoma | reverse complement strand
TAAGTAAGCGAATGAAAAAAGTAATGTTTGAAAGAGTGAGTGATTGAGTGGGTGAGTGGGTTAGTAAGTGAGGGAGTGAATAAGTCAGTGATCTGATTGATTGTTTGGATGGTTTATTGTTTGGTTGATTGATCCAATGATTGATTGTTTTATTATTTGATTCATTCATTTATTCATTAATGGATTTATTGATGGATTAATTCATCGGTTGATTCATGATTGATTCATTGATAGATCTATTGATTATTTTTTTATTCATTCATTCATTCATTCATTCATTCATTCATTCATTGATCTATTCATTAATCGATTAATTGCAGGCAATGTACCCCCCTTCCTGGCCGAATGCCGCTTCAACGACAACCCAGCCTTCGGCATCACCGTCATTCACCACTTCAACGAGAGCTGGGTACTAGTCTTTCGCTATCATTCTAAAGGCATACATAGCCGGTCTGTCCACCGCTGACCAGCCCCTTTATAAAGCCAGAAGTTGATGGTTCAAATCCCGTCTGAAGCCGAGTCTCTCTGCCATCGGCTAGACCGTGAGCTCCTTCTTGACAGGATGTCCTGAGATGGCCTAGTGGTTAGATCATTGCGCTTGTAATCTGACGACCTGGATTCGAATCCCGTTGGAGTGGATTTTTCTTCTGTAGTTAACATCAGTGCTGTCTTCACTCTCCCCTAAAGTCCTTCGGATGAGACTCTAAACCGAGGCCCCGTGTGCGAACGCACGCAGAACCCCTTGAGCTCACTTAAGTCCTGTTCCGCTTTCCGAAATAGTAGGCCGTTGTGTGCAGATGGGAATTGATGACAAAGTTTGCAAAACTGCAAATACACGTAGATTGGATGTAAAAAAATAATAATAATAAAAAAGTACACGATTTATCGCAGCAATTCGGGCATTCACTTGTTTGTTTGTTTGTTTGTTGTGTAGGTGTGTGTTAGTTTGGGTGTAAGTTAAGTTTCTTTCTTTTTTTGTTTGCTTGTCTGTTTTGTCGTTTGTCTGTTTGATGTATGGTCTTTTGCTGTTTTATGTTGGTTTCTTGCTTATTTGATACTTTTTTTTTCTAATTCTATTCTTCATAGTAAGGAACGTTGACAACACCTCTGGACATTACTATTAAGCTGGCCGGCAGCCATGGTGTCCTACCTGTTGTCGTTATACTAACAATGTTTTTTTAGCACGATCTTACTCGAAGCTTGTTGCTTTGCTGCTGATGTGTTTTGTTACATTATGCTCTGATGCTCTGTATGCTCTGTGCTGATGCTCTCTACTGATGCTCTCCACTGACGCTCTGTACTGATGCTCTGTACTGACGCTCTGTACTGACGCTCTGTACTGATGCTCTGTACTGACGCTCTGTACTGACGCTCTGTACTGACGCTCTGTACTGATGCTCTGTACTGACGCTCTGTACTGACGCTCTGTACTGACGCTCTGTGGTGGTGGTTGCAGTTCGAGTTCGGCGCCTTCTTCATGCTGAAGTACATCCAGGTGACGCTGCTGCAGATCCAGGCGCTGAAGAGACGGTCCACCTACTGCATCCAGGAGGTGGACATCAGCTGCCAAAAGTTCTCCCTCACCTTCACAGGAGGTAGGTACCGCAGACTGAAAGGTTCCGTAAGCACTGTTCCCAAAAATCAGTTTTTGATAATTTTTTTTTTTTTAATCTGTCCCGAGCCATAAGGCTCATCAGGCCGGTGCTTTTCCCGGTTTCTGTGGCGTTAAGCGACTGAGAGTCACAGACTCCCCCCTGGATAGGACGCCAGTTTATCGCAGGGTTAGTTTTTGATAATAATAAATAATAATAAATGGAATTTATATAGCGCTATATCTTGCAAAAACAAATCAAAGCGCTTGCATTCAACCAATTCTTGCACATGCAGCCAACAACAATTTAGATTTTTAACGAAGTAATACACAATACACACACACACACACACACACACACACACACACACACACACACACACACACACACACACACACACACACACACACACACACACACACACACACACACACACACGAACACACAACACACACACAACACACACACACACACACACACACACACACACACACACACACACACACACACACACACACACACTTGATAACTTGTCGGTATTTATTGCATGCAGGTTATCCAACCAAGCTTTTAATACATTTTTTCAGAACAAACTATGTATCAGCCCAAACCCTTTGAATGCATCAGATTTTACATTAGAGCTAAAGCAAGATAGATTTTTACCAGTACATGATAAGATTTTATGTAAAATACATTTCCATTTCTGCTCAGGTTTACTCAACAGTTATGTGGCCCAGGAGAGGAGAAATGAATTCTGCATATCAATAATGTTGATCATATTTAGTCCTCTCTTATCAATTGCCTTACAGATGATTTTTCTTTTCACCTTTTCAAAGTATTGGAATACTTTTTCTTCCAAATAAATCTAAATAACATTGTGTTTACTTTCTTTAAGAAATCTTCTGGTATGCTAAGTGCCTGCATTATGTAAACGAGCTGTGGCAGTAGAAGAGATTTAACAATACAAACTTTACCCATTATGCTAAAATTCCTTTTGGACCAGGCACAAATTGTCTGGTGGATTTTATCTATGCTTTTAACCAGTTTTCCTCAATTTATGAAGCACATACGGTGATTATTGATAATGAAACTCAAAAAAGAATAAGAAGAAAAAATCAATAACAATAACAATATCAAAGGGATCGAGACACTGGAAATGTCAGAAGTTTGAGACAGAAGACTATATCACACAATCAAGAATAAAATCCAGAAGTAGAAACAAAATCTGGATGGCATTTCTTGTGATCTAAACGGTGTCATTATAAAACAATATTGGGCAAGTCTAAGGATAGCAGAATTCAATTGCGATTAGTCGTCAGGCGATTATCTATGAATTAATTAACTCCCCTAAAGGAACGAGCCTTTATGAATTTTAGTAGCCCTAAAGAAGGCAGCGGGGTGTATGGGGTGCTTAAGGAGAGGTGGTACCTTTGTAAACCTGGCAGTAGCATCCCTCGGGATGGACGGGAGCACTGGTCCTCACTTGGCACTCTACTCTCACTTCTGGGTCCGGGTCCTTAACCCACCCACACCCCGGTAACCGCTTCTACTGGCGGGCGAAACGTTGTGAGGGCTGGTGCATTCTTAATCACCAGTAGGAGTCTTGGAGAGGAGATGGGCGCCACCAAGCTTCCTCAAGCCCACTGCAAGGACATGATGAGAAAAGCAAAACAGAAACACATGCCGGATCGGTCGAGGCCCGGATCAACAACGACCGCGCTACCCACTGCAAGCCTCCAGGGTGGGAGTGACAAGTGTGCCACTGGAGCAGAACTAACCCTAAAGCTTCCAGCTAAAGGGGTAACCATTGGTACATGGAATGTTAGAACTCTGTACCAAACAGGAAGAGTACAGGAACTCACACATGAATTACAGAGGTATAAATGGGACATCCTAGGGCTTGCGGAAGTCAGATGGACTGGCTTCGGAGAAACAACCACGCAAGACGGCCACAAAATATGGTACAGTGGAGATGAGAAACTACACCAACACGGAGTAGGCTTCATTGTCAGGAAAGAGATTGTGTCAAGCATCATCAACTGCACACCAATATCCAGCAGACTCATCTCAATCAGAGTCTCTGCAAAACCCCAGAATCTCACCATCATCCAAGTGTATGCTCCAACATCTGACTACGATGATGACCAGATAGAAGAATTCTATGAAGAACTTGAAAACGTCATCTCCAAAACGCCCAAAAAAGACATCCTTATTGTGGAAGGCGATTGGAATGCTAAGGTGGGACCTGATGCCTATGACACCTGGGCAGGAACCACAGGACGCTTTGGACTGGGAGAAACAAATGACAGAGGACAGCGGCTGCTGGAATTCGCAAAGAAGCACAAACTAACTCTGGCTAACACACTCCACCCTCACAAGCCATCTAGAACATCAACCTGGCACTCACCAAATGGTCTGATTCATAATCAAATTGACTACATTCTGTCACCCCAAAGATTCAAATCCAGCATAAACAAGGCAAATACAAGAACATTCCCAGGAGCTGACATTGGCAGTGACCACGACCTTGTACTTACCACCATCAGGCTGAAACTGAAAGCAAAACAAACGCCAAAAAGCCCACGCATAAGATTCGACCTGGAAAAACTCAAAGACCCAACAGTGGTTGAGATCTTCCAAGCCAACATTGGAGGAAAGTTCGCCGCACTCACAGCCATTGACAATGATGTGAACACATTAGCCAACAACATCAAAGAAGTGCTAACGACAGCAGCAGAAGAAACATTAGGCAGAAGCAGAACAAAGAAACAACCCTGGGTGACAAATGAGGTTCTTGACCTCTGCGACAAAAGAAGAGAACTTAAGAAGCAAAAGTTCACAAGTCAAGAAGCCAACAACAAGTACATGGATAGCCACAGAGAAGTGAGGAAAAAGATGAGAGAAGCCAAAGAAGCGTGGATAGAAGAACAATGCAACAACATCGAAGATGGAATGGCCAAGGGAAACAGCAAAACAGCTTACAACACTCTGAAAGCACTAACGAAAACCACACAGCCTAAAGCCTCTGTTATTGAAGACAAAGAAGGAAATCTTTTAACGGAAAACAATGCCATCCTCCAGCGCTGGACAGAATACTGTGAGGGATTGTATAACTACCCACTACGCCCAGATACCAACATAGTTTCCAACAAACCCCCTGAACACCAAGATAAAGACCCACCAATACTAAGGTGTGAAGTAGACACAGCTATTAAGCAATTGAAGAAGGGGAAGTCCCCTGGAATCGATAACATCCCAGCTGAACTCATAAAAAATGGAGGGAATGAAACAGCAAGGCGATTCACAGACCTTTGTCAGAAGATCCACGACACCAAAGAATGGCCAAAAGAATGGACACAGTCTCTTGTAATACCCCTGCCAAAGAAAGGAAACCTCAAGCAATGCCAGAACTACAGAACCATCAGTCTCATAAGCCATCCTAGCAAGATCATGCTGCAGGTAGTCCTCAACAGACTGAAAAACCAAGCAGAAAAACTCCTGGCAGAAGAACAAGCGGGCTTTAGACCAAAACGCAGCACAATGGAACAAATTTTCAACCTGAGAATTCTGATAGAGAAGCATCTCCAACACCAAAAAGACTTGTACCACAATTTTATAGACTTCAAAAAGGCCTTTGACAGGGTATGGCATGACGGCCTCTGGCAAGTACTCAGGCACTTCAACATTGACAACTGCCTAATTGAAGTCATCAAGGCTCTGTACGAGAATGCAAGAAGTGCAGTTTTCATGAACAACCACGTGGGCGAGTTCTTCAAGACCACGGTTGGAGTCCGCCAGGGCTGCCTTCTCTCACCTGTACTCTTCAACCTCTTCCTCGAAAACATCATGACAGAGACACTGCAAAACCACCACACTTCCATCTCCATTGGTGGAAGACCCCTTTGCAACCTCAGATTTGCAGATGACATTGACCTCATGGGCAGCAGCAAACAAGAACTGCAAATCCTCACAGACAGTCTAACAGACCGAGCGAGCGCATACGGCATGGAGGTCAGTACAGAGAAATCGAAGATCATGGTCAACAGCGCGAGTAATGACAACACGGAAATAAAGATGAATGGAGAAATATTGGAAGAGGTGAGCCAATTCAAATACTTAGGCTCCATCCTAACAAAAGATGGCACATCAAACAATGAGGTGAAAGCTCGCATTGCAACAGCAACATCTGCTCTAGTCAGACTCCAGAGGATCATCAGAAGCAACAACATCAGCTTCTGCACCAAATACCACCTCTACAAATCCCTCGTAATATCTATCCTCCTATATGGCTGTGAATCATGGACTCTGACAGCAGAGTTAGAGAGAAGAATCCAAGCATTCGAGAACAAGTGCCACAGAAGACTCCTCAAAATATCATACAAAGAACACAAGACCAATAACTATGTGAAAGAGGAAATCAAAAAGCGTGTGGGCCCCCAAGAGCCTTTGCTCTCCACCATAAAGAGGAGAAAGCTGATGTGGTTTGGTCACACCACAAGACACAACACCCTAGCAAAAACCATCTTGCAAGGAACAGTCGAGGGCAAAAGAAGAAGAGGCCGCCAAAAGAAATCATGGGTTGACAACATCAAAGACTGGACTGCCCAACCCCTGCAACGCCTCCTACTAGCCACACAGGATCGTGAAGCATGGAAAAAGATCTCCGTTGCGTCTTCTCTCATGTCCCCCCTACGTCCTTTGGGACATGGGACTGAGTGAGTGAGTGAAAGAAGGCAGCAGCGTTCTCTACTAAAGGGAAAGAATTTAGGAGCTCTGCGCATGCGCATGAATTAACTCCCATGATAGAGCGCGCCTTTATGATTTTTAGTAGTATCAAAGAAGGCGTCAGCGTTCTTTATCAGGGGGAGGGAATTAAACAGCGTCGCGCATTTGCGTGAGGCGTGTCGTAAGGTACTAAAGCAAAGAGAAAGGACTCTGCAGACACGCTATATCTAGTTTTTGTT
>CM060338.1:41559350-41574350 GCA_030674155.1 Stramonita haemastoma | reverse complement strand
TGCACGCGCGCGCGTGTGTGTGTATGAGTGGGAGAAAAACAAGCAAAGAAGGCAAAAGGGAAAAAGAAAGGCACACGAAAAACAAACAAACATAAAAACCCTTAAACACACAAAAAACCCTAAATACAAATCGTATCTCTATATTTTAACAGTGAATACAATTTCAATTCAAATTTCAATAAGAACCAAAACATTCCTATCCAATGATAAGGTTAGGATTGCATATGTGGAAGTGGAAGATGATGGGGGGGGGGGGGGAAAGGGCATCTTCAAGTTACATCAAGATCAAAACATACCAGTCAATAAAGTATTTTTAAAGCACCCACATAACACTTCTGTAAACAATAATTATCATCAAAGAAACCTGTAAGCTCACAACATGGCCAAGCCTTACAATGATAAGAAAAATCCCGAAAGCAAAACAAACAAACAAAAAAGCAAAATTATATAAAAGAAATATCAAATAGGAGCCAAACAACATTTAAGGTTATATAAAACAGTTTTAAATCAAATTCAATACATTGAAAAATTAAAATATACTAATGAAGATGAAGGGGAAAACCATTCAGGCCGTACTTTATGTTTTACTCTGTGGGTTTTAAAGGGAGCATGTTTGTCATAAAGCGACGTGAATGTTTCCAGCCAGAAGGTCAAGGCTTCCTCTGGATCTGTAAAATTGTAAACATTATTAAGAGGAGAATTTAGGAGATCATTTAGGAAATAGTTTTCATCAAATTTTGTAAATGATCGGTAAGTAACTTGCTTATGTCCTACTTTTGGGATTTGTGTACCTTTTCTATTCCATGTGACACATATAGGAAGATGGTCACTACAGCCATGGATAGGTATACATAATTCCTTAATGTTTTGCTTATGTGTTATGTAAATATGGTCAATTAGTGTTCTGTTACTAGATGTTATTCGTGTTGGTGTATCAACAATTTGTGTAAGGTTATAGGTGTCTAACTTGTTTATCCATGAGGGCTGAGGTTTGAGTAAGTCTATATTGAAATCGCCCAAAAGTAATGTTTCTATAGTGTCAAGAGATGCTGAGTCCATCATTGTGGAGAATCTATCTGTCCAGTTAATTCTTTCAGATGGATTTCTATAGATAAATCCAATTCTGATAGGTTTGTTTCGTTTGAGCTTAACTTCAATCCAGACTGATTCAACCTGATGGTTTTCTAGATCTGGAATACGTTTGAAGTTTAATGCTTCATTGATATATACAAGTACGCCAGTGGATTTGGGGAGTAATGGATCTTTGCGTATGAGTTGGTAACCAGGAATTACGACATCTGTATCTGGTATATTGTTTGAAAGTCTGGATTCAGTAATTCCAAAAATATGAAAGGGCTTATCAGAATTGTATAGTAGGGTTTGTACATCTGATATTTTGTTTAGTACGCTATTTGCATTTAGGTGTCCTATACGCAGTCCATCTTTCCTGGGCCAGTTATTTGATGAGATAACCATGTTGATATATGGAATAATAGGCAAATCACAAAAACTAAATTTAAAAATATGACTTAATTAATCACGATATGTAATATAACCACAATCCAATACAGTAAGTAATAACGCACAGATGAATAAAACAATGTAAAGTTAAAATAAACAAATTGAAAAAGAAAAGAACTGCCACAATAATCCAATACAGTAAGTAATAATGCACTGATGAATATAAAACAATGTGAAGTCAAAGCAAATAAATTGACAAAGAAAAGAAATGCCACAGAGAGTAGAAGATGTCCGTGACTTAGATTTTAGGAATATTTTCCAACTGCAGTAGTTTCTTCTCTATTACAAGCAATGTAGAGTGTCCTTTTGCAGTCACAGATAACCACACAGTGATTTATAGTGTCCTCCTGTGGTTACACATAGCACCTTCACCTTCACAACAGGTTTTAAGTTCACAATGTGAGGTTAGCTTTTAAATTCACAAAATTCTGCAGTCACTGATAACCACACAGCAATTTATAGTGTCCATCTGTGGTTTCAGATAACCACACAGCACTTTCACATTCACAACAGAATTTAAATTCACATATCAGGTGGCTGCCTTGTCCTGTTGATGTCCAACTAAGAAACGTTCCTGGGCATAGTCGTTTCTAGTCCCTTTTAATGTCTCAGTATAAGGCAGATTTTTTTCCCACACGCTTTAAGTATAACAGAGTGTGGTATATAGTTTGTTTTTTATTCCCCAAGAATACAGTCCAGATTTTTTCATTTGAAGAATATTTGTCCTGGACTTTTCACTTCAAAGAATACAGTTCTGATTTTCTTTGTTAAGGAATACAGTCTATAGTAGTTTTTTTTTTCTTTTTTAACTTTGGCAGCTGATTCGCCAACGGCAACAGTATATGTAGTATACTTATACTCAACACACACACACACACACACACACACACACACACACACACACACACACACACACACACACACACACACACACACACACACACACACACACACACACACACACACACACACACAACATTGTAAGCATTATTACAAAAAAAGGAAAACAAAACAAAAACAAACAAACAAACAAACAAACAAAAAAACAACAACAACAACAACAAATTTAGTTACTTGGTTTCATATAGGCAGGGGGAAAGGGAGGAGGCAGAAAGAATGGTCAATTTGGGGGGGGGGGTAGAACATAGGGTATGGAGGGTAGGAGGGTTTGTTGCGACTCTGACTCTCCTTTTGATTTTCTCTGCTATCAGGGGGGGTCATGGGAGTGGTGGGGGGAGGATAATATGAGGATCTGCTCCTGTCTCTTGAGAGTGAAAGAAAGTATTCAGCTAGGAGCTGATTACTCAGGTAAGGGAGGAAAGAGGATGGATGGTCCTTGGCGGGGGTGGGAAGGGAAGAGGACTGATCAACATTTAGGGAGGGTGGGGCTGAGGTTGATGAGTTTGCAGAGGCGGTTTTGGATGCTAGGTTGGATCTTTTGGAAGATGGTAGAGAAGGAAAATCTTCATCATATTTCTGATCACTGGTCTGGTGGGAGGGAGGGGATGACTGGGTGCAGGGCTGAGAAGGGGTGGTAGCAGAGTATCTTTTTGGCAGGTAAGGTTGTTTTTTTGAATTTGTAAGAAGTCTCTGTTCACTGTTAAACATGTTTTCTGGTGGGTTTGTTGATAGGGAGGAGGGGGGCTGGGAATGAGGGGGTAGGTGGGTTGAGTGACTTTTTGGTGGTATGTCCATTCTCTGTTTGATGCTCCCCACACTCTCTCTATTCAAGGGCTCAGGAAATAAATTAAGAGCTAATCGTGCAGTGCCTTTTTTGGAAGGGTGAAATGCATCTTTATATAGAGCTAAACGAGGTGCTCCACTTGATGTTCTGAAGACAGCAGAATGGTCAATAAGCTGTATCTTGCCTTCCATGTTTCTACATGCTAGCTGGAGATTTTTGTTGCTAGGACTGACGACAGCATTAAGGGCATGTCTGCCTTTAGCAGGTATTATGGCTGAGGCTCTGATTGTAGCCTTTGGGAAGGTGCAAAGGCACTGAGAAAGCAAATTCTGCCATGTGTCAATGCTGATACTTTCCTTTATTGATGTAGAGAGGAACATACAGTCAGTGAATCCAACATGTATAGTGGCTTGCTGCATTGATGGATTTGGTGTTTGTTGACTGAGCCAGTCTGTCAGTTGGGCAATGGTGAGATCTTGTATACACACCTTTTGGGGAGTGCTCCTTGGATGGCAAGAGCGGAACATGTTGATACCTTGAATGGTAGTATCACCTAGTAAGAGGGTTGTGGCCTTTCTGTTTAGAGCTACATGTTTTAGTGGGTGAGCAGGTGGCAGCTGCACATGGTTACTGCTTCTGGTAGTGGTGGCATTTTCCCTGACTGAGGAGGGTTTATTTTGGACAGGAGCTGTTTTGGGGATAGAAGGGCTAGTGTGGTTGGGAGTGGGGTTGGGGGCAGTAAGTGGGATACTGACATCAGTGGAGTTGGGAGTGGGGGAGGGGGCAGGTGGGGACTGGATGTTTTTTGAACCAGCTTTTTTAGTACTTCTGATATGGGACAGCTTGGGTTCTGCTTGTTTTTGGTTCAAGCGTAAGTGGTTTATTTGGGTAGTGAGGTCCTCTACTTCATTTTTAAAATACTGTCTGCTTTCCTGCAGGGATGCACGGAGTGACGAAATTTCTCTTTTCAGAGCTTCCATTTCGAGAGAGAGAGATGGAGGGGGAGAGAGGGGGAGCAGAGACAGAGAGAGAGAGAGAGAGAGAAGAGAGAGAGAGAGAGAGAGAGAGAGAGAGAGAGAGAGAGAGAGAGAGAGAGAGAGAGAGAGAGAGAGAGAGGAATAGAAAGACAGAGAGACAGAGAGGGAACTCAGGAATTCAGAATTTTAATTGTAATGTCATCGTCTTAACATCCTCGGCTAAAGCTTCGAGGTGTACCAATGGTGAGATTTTGCATATGCGACTGTGTGCCCACTGTAAGTAAGGTCATGTCATTCGGATGAGACAATAAACCGAGGTCCCGTGTGCGAACGCACGCAGAACATCTTCCGCACACGTTAAAATCCCGTTCCGCCTTTCGGAAGAGCAGGCCATCGTGTGCCGCTAGGAGCGGATGACAAAATTTAAAAAATAAACCCAGCATGCACACAGGTGTCGTGTTTAAACACCATCCCTGAGGGGGAAAAAAATGGGTAGGCGCTGCACTTGTGGCGACGCACTCTCCCCGGGGAGAGCAGCCCGAATTTCACGCAGAGAAATCTGCTGTGACATAAAGTGGTATAAAATAAAATATAAAAAAATAAATTAAAAAATAAGGTAGCCGCATTCCGACATCAAGGGAACAGGTATTTTATTTTTTTTATACCACTTTATGTCACAGCAGATTTCTCTGCGTGAAATTCGGGCTGCTCTCCCCAGGGAGAGCGCGTCGCCACAAGTGCAGCGCCTACCCATTATTATTTTTCTCTCAGGGATGGTGTCTAAACACGACACCTGTGTGCATGCTGGTTTTTTTTTTTTTAATTTTGTCATCCGCTCCTGCCGGCACACGATGGCCTGCTCTTCCGAAAGGCGGAACGGGGTTTTAACGTGTGCGCAAGATGTTCTGCGTGCGTTCACACACGGGGCCTCGGTTTATAGTCTCATCCGAATGACTTTGACATTCAGTTCGATTTTTTCGTCAAACTGGGAAGAAAGGGCGAGGCTGGGTACGAACCCAGAAACTCACGGTTTACTTGTTGCCAGGCGAACGTTTTAACCATCCTGCCACCGTCCTTCCTGGGTACGTACCCAGAGACTCACGGTTTACTTGTTGGCAGGCGAGCATCTTAACCATCCTGCTACCATCCTTCCTTATGCTGCTGTTTGTACACTGCAGGTGTGCCTGACGCTGGATGGAATCCCAGCCAATATGAGCAAGGTCATCCCCGTAAGACGGCTGAAATACCGCATCTCCTCTCTCAACTGTCATGCCGGCCCCGGAAGACGTAAGCTGGCTGCCTATTTTCTTTCTTGTTTGGTTCAGTGTGTGGAAGGCGAAAACACACATTTTGTCTGCCTGTCTTGTCTTGTCTTGTCTTGTTTTGTTTTGTCTCGTCTTGCTTTGTCTTGTAAATGTAATTGTACTGTGCTGTTATTGTATTGTATTATAATTGTATAGTATTGTATTGTATCCCGTTTGGGCCCAAAAACTTTTCCCCCATCCATTAGACTCTAAGTGGTGGTCTAAGCGCTAGTCTTTCGGATGAGACGATAAACCGAGGTCCCGTGTGTTACACATCACTATTTACCGCACGTAAAAGAACCCACGGCAACAAGGGGGTTGACCCTGGCAAATTTCTGTAGAAAAAAGCCACTCTGATAGGGAAACAAATACAGTTGCATGCAGGAAAAAGAAAAAAAAATGGGTAGGCGCTGTGCTTGTGGCGACGCGCTCTCCCCTCCCCGGGGAGAGAGAGCAGCCGGAATTTCACGCAGAGAAATCTGCTGTGACATAAAGTGGTACAAAATACAAAATATTATATTCCACTCTATGGTGTTATAATATTGTATTGTAGTGTAGTTGGTATAAAAACCAGCATGCACACAGGTGTCGTGTTTAGACACCATCCCTGATGAAAAACCTGGGGGTTGGAGTCCCAGGGCGGCTCGGGGCTGTAGGCTATCTGGCAACGTTCTGGTGGCTCCTGCGACGGTACTGGAACCATTCGTATCGGTCATTGCCTTTCCAATGGATTATTCCAGTGGCGTGGAGAGGGGGGGGGGGCGGTCTGCTGCATGGGTAACAAATTGCCCTCCATACTTACCTACCCAGGCTTTGCGCTCTAAAGACTAGAGCGCAACTCCATAGTCTTCCGAGACTGATGGGTGCCTACTACTACTACTACTACTACTACTACTACTACTACTACTACTACTACTACTATACTACTACTACTACTACTACTACTACTACTACTACTACTACCACTACTACTGTAGTTGTGTTGAATGATTTGTAATTGTATTGTACTGAGTTCCTTCTTGACGTGTTGGGGGCGTAGTGCATGGTCCTCCCTCCCTGTGCTGGTAACTGTGTAGGAAGTCAGCTTGCTGGCTAAGGGTATGGCACCGAAGACAGGTCTGATGATAACGTATGCTAGTTTCTTGTCTGTCTGCCTGTGAGTGTGTGTGTGTGTGTGTGGTGTTTTGTATTGTGTGTGTGTGTGTGTGTGCTGTTGTGTGTGTGTGTGTGTGTGTGTGTGTGTGTGTGTGTGTGTGTGTGTGTGTGTGTGTGTGTGTGTGTGTGTGTGTGTGTGTGTGTGTGTGTGTGTGTGTGTGTGTAGTGTGTGTGTGTGTGTGTGTGTGGTGTGTGTGTGTGTGTGTGTGTGTGTGTGTGTGTATGTGTGTGTGTGTGTGTGTGTGTTGTGTGTTGTGATGTGTGTGTGTGTGTGTGTATGTGTGTGTGTGGGGGGGGTATGTGTGTGTGTGTGTGCGCGCGTGTGTGTGTGTGTTTTTTATTCTTTATATCGAGGATAATGGGATAAGCACTCTAGTGTTTTTTTACATCCAGTCCCCGTGTGTATGCAGTTTTGTAAATATCATCTGTTCCCACCGGCACACGATGGCCTACTCTTAAAAAAAGCGGAACAGGATTTAACGTGTGTGCAAGATGTTCTGCGTGCGTTCGCACACGGGGCCTCGGTTTAAAGTCTCATCCGAAGGACTTTTGGGGAGAGTGGAGTCAGCACTGATGTTAACTCTAGGAGAAAAGTCTCCTCGAACGGGAATCGAACCCGGGTCGTCAAATTGCGAGTGCAATGTTCTGACCACTAAGTTATCCCGTCCCCCTGTGTGTATGTCTGTGTATCTGGGTGTGTCTGGGTGTGTCTGTGTGTGTATGTGTTTGTGTATTTACGCGTATCTACGTGTCTGTGTGCAGACGTGCAGTCAAGTTGTCAAGTGGCTCGTCTCCACCAAAAGGGAATCACAAAACCCACCACGGAAATTGTCTACATGAATCCCTCAGATCCCATCCCTGTGGCCTGCAAACTCTACCCCGATCCCCCTGTGGGACAGCTGGTGAGTCAGAGGAATCAGCACAATGTCCTGGGAATAGGTTGTAGTCCCTAAAGTCGGCATGTAGGCTACCTTCATTCACGTCGCGCAAACAGATGCATACACAACATGTCACCACTGGTGAACCGCGGAGCTCGGGATTGAGGAAAGAAAGAAAAAGAAGAACAGCGTGGTTCACAGAGACGTTATTGCAACATTCGGATGAGACTATAAACCGAGGCTCTGTGTGCGAACGCACGCAGAACATCTTGCACACACGTTAAAAATCCGTTCCACCTTTCGAAAGAGCAGGCTTTTGTGTGCCTGTACAAGTGGATGGCGACAACAAAATAAAGAAGATCTACTGTGCACACAGGTGTCGTGTTTAGACATCATCCCTGAGGAAAAAAAATCGGGGAGTCGGAGTCTCCAGGGCGGTTTGGGACTGTATATAGTTCTTGTGACGGCTCTGGAACTATGCGTGTGCCTTTCTAATGGAGGGTTCCACCGACATGGAGATAGGGGGTCTGCTGCATGGGTAACAGCCTCCCCTTCATACATACTTACTTACCCAGGCTTTGCTTTCTATAGCCTAGAGCACAACTCCATAGTCTTCCGAGACTGACAGATGCCAACCATAATTATGATCACAACACTGATACATCGGTAGATCAACAGTAGTCAGCTGACAGCTGTTTGTCATGATTATGCTTTTCCAGTGAAGTCATCTTTAGAATTATTTATTTTTTTTTATTTTTATTTTATTCTTTTATATCGAGGAGTATGGAATAATCACTCATGCTCTGTTTTTCATCCAGTCCCAGTGTGTATGCAGTTTTGTAAATATTGTCTGTTCCCACCGGCACACAATGGCCTACTCTTACGAAAAGCGGAACAGGATTTAACGTGTGCGCAAGATGTTTTGCATGCGTTCGTACACGGGGCCTCGGTTTACAGTCTCATCCACAAGACTTTTGGGGAGAGTGGAGTATAATTATATAGAGTATACAATAGAATGATGAAAACAGTGGTTGTTGTAGTGTAGCGAATCTTCGGTCCAGAGGAAAGGCATCTGCCTAGGTAAAAGAAGTTCAATAGGGTTCCATCCCTGCCTGACCTTGATCTCTCCCCCCCCCTCCATTCACTAGACCTTGAATGGTGGTCTGGGTGTTAGTCTTGCAGGTCAGATAACAGACTGGGGTTTGTGTCCCTGCAACATGTCTTTGGGATGAGAGGTCCCGTGTAGAACATGGATGTCTTTACCTTCACCTTCCCCGTAACCTATCCTGTAGTCTGGTCGACAGCTGGGGCAACCACTAAAGATTTTGCTGCCAGATTTCTCCACACCTCGCGGTTCTGAGCTTTTTGTAATATGACTTTCCACCTAAGTCTAGTCAACCCAGTGGTGGGCACCAGGCTTAACTCTAGGGGGGATAGCAATTTGACGACACGGGTTCGATTCCGGGTCGAGGAGATTTTTCTCCTGGAGTTAACATTTTGGATGAGACTGTAAACCGATGCCCCGTGCGCGAACGCACACAGAACATCTTGAGCAAATGTTAAATCCTGTTCCGCTTTTCGTAAGAGTAGTCCATTGTGTGCCGGTGGGAACAGATGACATTTACAAAACGGCATACACACGGGGACCGCCGCTGTAGTCAAGTGGTTAGGGCGTTGGACTCCTAATCTAAAGGCTGCGGGTTCGATCCCAGCTTTCGGCTCTGGCGTTGTGCCCTTGGAAAAGGCACTTTACGGCTATTTTCTCACCCCATCCAGGTGTAAAAGGGGTACTAACCTTGTGTTGGGGGTTAACCCTGCGATAGACTGGCGTCCTATCCAGGGGGGAGTCTATGACTCTCAGTCGCTTAACACCACAGAAACCGGGATAAGCCCCGGCCTGATGAGCCTTAAGCTTGGGACAGACTTTAACTTAACTTTTATACACACGGGGACTGGATGTATAAAAGCACATAAGCGCTTATTCCATTATCCTTGATATAAAAGAATTAATAAATAAATAAATAAATAAATAAATAAATAAATAAATAAAACAGGTCCTGATGTTATGACGGAAAGACCGAACAACTGACCCTGCCCCTCACCTTGACTTAGAATTCCATAATCATCAACAGCAAAATGTCACAGGCTTTTTTCTTCTATTTTTTGGAGGGGTAGGATGTCCAACCTCGACCTTGACCCTGACCTCGATGCTGACCTTCACCATTACCTTGACCCTGACCTTGACCCGTATCTGACCTTGATTCTGACCTTGACATTGACCATGACCTTGATCCTGACCTTGACCCTGACCATAACCTTGACCTTGACCTTGGTCATGACCTTGCAGGAAGTGTTTCCGGAGCACCAGGTGTTCCGTAACGTGACGGGGAACATCACGCTGATCATGCAATACTACACCGTCAACATGACCATCCTGCACAGTCTCATGCTGAAAAACGTCTACTGCGCTCAAAGGGTTTGTGTTTTGTATTTTTTATATTTTTTTGTATTTTTTGTATTTTGTACCACTTTATGTTGCAGCAGATTTCTCTGTGTGAAATTCGGGCTGCTCTCTCTCCTTGGAGAGAGCGCGCGGGTCGCCACAAGTGCAGCGCCTACCCATTTGTTCCTTTTACTTGGGCCTTAGGTGTTGGTGGGTTGGTGGGTTGGTTGGTTGGTTGGTTGGTTGGCTGGTTGGTTGGTTGGTTGGTAGGTTGGTTGGCTGGTTGGCTGGTTGGTGGGTGGATTGGTGGATCGGTGGGTTTGTGTGTGTGTGGGTGGGTTGGTTGGTTGGTTGGTTGGTTGGTTGGTTGGTTGGTAGGCTGGTTGGTTGGTTGGTTGGTTGATTGGTTGGTTGGTTGGTTGGTTGATTGGTTGGTTGGTTGGTTGGTTGGTTGGTTGGTTGGTTGGTTGGTTGGTTGGTTGGTTGGTAGGCTGGCTGGTTGGTGGGTAGGCTGGTTGGTTGGTTGGTTGAACATTCTACACAACTCCATGCTGAAAAAAGTTTAATGCACTACGTCTGTCTGTCTATCTGTCTGTCTTTATGGATGGATGGATGGATGGATGGATGGATGGATGGATGGATGGATGGATGGATGGATGGATGGATGGATAGATGGATGGATGGATGGATGGAAGGATGGATGGATGGATAGATATGTGTGTGTTTTCTATGGATGTATGCAGCCTTCTTTTCATAGACTCCCGTAATATATATCTTTTTAATGCTTATGGCCAATTTTGTGTTTGTCAATGATCATTCAAACAAACGATTAATGCAGTTTATATTTTTTCAATGGTTGCTATACTTCTCTATGCCCCAAAGGGGTCCAATTTCTTTTTTTATTTGTTTCTTGATTTTTTGTCATTCCTTGGAGGTTTTTGTGTATTTTCTATTTTTGACTTTTCATTTCTGATTATTTTGATTTTTAATTCTTGATCCTTTTTGTTTTTATTCTTGATTCTTAATTTTTAATCTCAGTGATTATTCTTCTCAACTAGTTTTTTTTCATTTTCTTCATTATTTTTTGAAATCGTTGATTCTTTAATTTTTCGGTGCAGATCTACTTTTTCTGCGTGCCAGAAGACAGACCAGACTTCAACATGACAGGAAAGGATGGCTGGCGAGACATTAACGGCGTACTACACAAAAATTGGAGTCGTCTGCTACCAGAGCGTGAGGCTGTGTCTTCTATTGCAAAAAGATCAAATGTGACGCTCCACCACGAAATGAGTCGCTTAGCACCTGACCTAGTTTTCCGCTAGCAGGCATTAAAGGCAGGCAGGGATCAAGTTGTCAATGTTGAGATTTTGATTGATTATAAAACTGTAGCCTCTATTCTTCCTTATGATCAAATATCAAGGCAAAATTTTGTTTCCTTGTGCCTTTAAACGTATTTCAAAAATACCCAAGCCCTCATTCTGGCTACCTATTAGGATGCCTAACTTGTCAATTTCCATTTTGTCATTTCCTGAAGTCTATCATTTCAAGTTGTAATAACTTTTGATAGAATTGTCAGATCTTCAATCTGCTTTTTTGTATTCTATAGCCCTGTTATTGAAAATTAATAACCTGTCAATAACTAAAAATTGACCTCATGTGCAGTGCGACTCATGTGGTGGAACGTCACAAATATGTACGTTGAAGATCCCGTAGTTCATGTCAGTGTTCTGAGTGTAACAGAAATACGAACATACCCAGCATGCATCCTGAACAGTCCCTGCTGCGAGCTGCTCTGAAATCGGGATGTGTCGGCTGAGGCCAGTGGGCAGACCTCCTGCAGAGTTACAAGCACAGGAGAAGACCAGGCACTACGCATTTCGCCTTATAAAAGAGCGGAGAGAGATGAAGAGAGGAGAAGTGTTGACAGACTCAATGTGCCTGTATATTTCCGTGAAATGGCCTCCATGGCACGATAAACTTTTTCGGAATTTTGTTCAAAACACTTCATATGCATCGGATTTCGACCCCTCATCTCCAACTCGTCCCCATATTTGTGAATGGACGAAATGTCTTAAACACAATAAACTATTTGTCATTTGTCATTCTCTCTCTCTCTCTCTCTCTCTCTCTCTCTCTCTCTCTCTCTCTCTCTCTCTCTCTCTCTCCTCTCTCTCTCTCTCTCTCTCTCTCTCTCTCTCTCTCTCTCTCTCTCTCTCTCTCTCTCTCTCTCTCTCTCTCTCTCTCTCTCTCCCCTCACACACACACACACACTCTCTCTCTCTCTCTCTCTCTCTCTCTCTCTCTCTCTCTCTCTCCTCTCTCTCTCTCTCTCTCTCTCTCTCTCTCTCTCTCTCTCTCTCTCTCTCTCTTTCTCGGTAGGGAAAAAAAGAAAGAAAGAAAGAAAGAAAGAAAGAAAGAAAGAAAGAAAGAAAGAAAGAAAGAAAGGAAGGAAGGAAGAAAGGAAGGAAGGAAGGAGGGAAGGAAGGAAGGAAGGAAGGAAGGAAGGAAGGAAGGAAGGAGGGAGGAAAGAAAGAAGGAAAGAAAGAAAGAAAGAAAGAAAGAAAGAAACAAAGAAGGAAAGAAAGAAAAATTCACAATAAGGATCAAAATTCATTTGTTGGCAAAAAAAAGTCACATAGACTTATTTTACCACAAAGAAATCAACTTTTCATAATTTAGTTCAACGTTACTATTCACTGATCAGTGTGTCTGAACTAATGATGAGCAAGAAAACGCCATGCTGCTTTCTATTTTTGTTGTTGTTCTTCTTTTCTCTTAGAGATCGAAGAAAGCTCGGTGTGTGACGAGTTTTTCCGAGCTGTGCCAGAAGTGCAAAGACCCTATCCGTGGCTACGTCATCTACAACAAAGGAGTCATGCCCATCACCTCTGTGCATCTGACCATTCCTGACATCGTCAGCATCGTTGTCGACAGTGCCAAGTGTTCTGGTCAGTTTCTTTTCTTGTGGGGGGGGGGGGGGGGTTGTGTGTGGGGGGGGGGTTTAGTTTGTTTTTGGGGGGTTGTTTTTGGTTTTGGGTTGGGGTTGTTGTGGTGGGTTTTTTTTTTTTTACTTGAAGAATGGACAGAGAGAGAGAGAGATGGGGGGGGGAGGGAGGGAGGGAGAGAGAGAGGGAGGGAGGGAGGGATTGAGTAGGGTGAGGGGGGATTCTTTTACACAGACATATACATACACACACACATGCGCGCGCGCGTGCACACACACACACACACACATACATACACACACGCACGCACGCGCGTGTGCATAAAACACACACACAAACACACACACATACACGCACACTCATTCATTCATTCACTCACTCATTCATTCATTCATTCATTCATTCACTCACTCACTCATTCACTCATTCATTCATTCATTCATTCATTCATTCATTCATTCATTTATGCACTCCCAATCCAATCCAATCCAATCCAATGATGTTGCTTAGTGCCCCGCCGACCGCACAGGCCATAATATCAGGGCTGTCACGTCGTCACATTTATTAAACAAGTATTAAAAGTGTGCAACCGTGTACAGTATAAAACGGGGTATAAAACCAACTCGCCTGTCACTCAGCTTAACCTCAATGTCTTGCTGCTGGTTGCAGACCTGTACGAAAACTGTTACGAAATCCTAAAGGACGGCTCTCAGAGGTACTCGGCAAGCAGAACGTATGCTGTGGACCCGGATGGTCCAGGGGGAGTGAACCCTATCAAAGTCAACTGCATTTTCAAATCGAGGGACGACTGTGCCATCTCTACGGTGAGTGACTGACTGATGTGTGTTTGTTTGTTTGTTTTTCATTTAAAGTCTGTTCACTCTAGGTGAAATTAGACTTTTAAAAGCAAGGATTAAAATTATCTAAAACAAAGCCAACAATTAAATTCAAAAGAAAACCTTTGACAGAACATTAATACCGGACCGAGACTCCACTCCCCCCAAAAGTCCTTCGGATGAGACTCTAAACCGAGGCCCCGTGTGCGGACGCACGCAGAACATCTTGCGCACACGTTAAATCCTGTTCCGCTTTTCGTAAGAGTAGGCCATCGTGTGCCGGTGGGAACAGATGACAATATTTACAAAACTGCATACACACGGGGACCGGATGAAAAAAGCACATGATTGCTTACTCTGTTATCCTCGATATAAAAGAATAAATAAATAAATAAATAAATAGAAATAAATTTAGCAATATCAACAATTTCTGGTCTACGAGTGAGTAAACCCACAGATTCCCTTTTCAGATCTATACCAGATCTTTTGTATAATGATGTCAAGATAGGGCAGTCGACAAGAATGTGTTCACAAGATAAAGGGTGAGAACAAGCACATACCACATTTAGGGAATACTTGGTTTTCCATGAGTTTATGTAACTGACTAACACCAGTTAGGGATGACATTTCTGTTAATGACGCAACCAACTTTTGGGGGGATGCTGTAAGTGACTTATACCTCCATACATACATACATACATACATACATACATACATACATACATACATACATACATACATACATACATACATACATACATACATACATACATTCATAATATGCATCCATACATCCTTCCATACATCCATACATCCGTCCATACATACATACATACATACATACATACATACATACATACATACATACATACATACATACATACATACATACATACATACATACATACATACATACATACATACATACATATAGATATACAGATAGACAGACAGACAGACAGACAGACAGACAGACCATACATACATACATACATACATACATACATACATACATACATACATACATACATACATACATACATACATACATACATACATACACTTATACATACATACATACATACATACATACATACATACATACATACATACATACATACATACATACATACACTTATACATACACTTATACATACATACATACATACATACATACATACATACATACATACATACATACATACATACATACATACATACATACATACATACATACATACATACATACATACATAC
>CM060338.1:41546850-41551850 GCA_030674155.1 Stramonita haemastoma | reverse complement strand
TATTATTATTATGAGATGGATCGGTGAGGGTGGAGTGTGTTAGCCAAAGTAAGTTTGTGTTTCTTTGCGAATTCCAGCAGCCGCTGTCCTCTGTCATTTGTTTCTCCCAGTCCAAATCGTCCTGTGGTTCCTGCCCAGGTGTCATAGGCATCAGGTCCCACCTTAGCATTCCAGTCGCCTTCCACAATAAGGATGTCTTTTTGGGGCGTTTTGGAGATGACATTTTCAAGTTCTTCATAGAATTCTTCTATCTGATCATCATCGTAGTCAGATGTTGGAGCATACACTTGGATGATGGTGAGATTCTGGGGTTTTGCAGAAACTCTGATTGAGATGAGTCTGCTGGATACTGGTGTGCAGCTGATGATGCTTGACACAATCTCTTTCCTGACAATAAAGCCTACTCCATGTTGATGTAGTTTCTCTTCTCCGCTGTACCATATTTTGTGGCCGTCTTGCGTGGTTGTTTCTCCGAAGCCAATCCATCTGACTTCCGCAAGCCCTATGATGTCCCATTTATACCTCTGTAATTCATGTGTAAGTTCCTGTACTCTTCCTGTTTGGTACAGAGTCCTTACATTCCATGTACCAATGGTTGCCCCTTTAGCTGGAAGCTTTAGACTTGGTTCTGCCCCAGTAGCACACTTGTCGCTCCCACCCTGGAGGCTTGCAGTGGGTAGCGCGGTCGTTGTTGATCCGGGCCTCGACCGATCCGGCATGTCTTTCTGTTTTGTTTTTCTCATCATGTCCTTGCAGTGGGCTTGAGGAAGCTTGGTGGCGCCCATCTCCTCTCCAAGACTCCTACTGGTGGATAAGAATGCACCAGCCCCTCACAACGTTTCGCCCGCCAGTAGAAGCGGTTACCGGGGTGTGGGTACCTGGCACTCACCAAATGGTCTGATTCATAATCAAATTGATTACATTCTGTCACCCCAAAGATTCAAATCCAGCATAAACAAGGCAAATACAAGAACATTCCCAGGAGCTGACATTGGCAGTGACCACGACCTTGTACTTACCACCATCAGACTGAAACTGAAAGCAAAACAACAGCCAAAAAGCCCACGCATAAGATTCGACCTGGAAAAACTCAAAGACCCAACAGTGGTTGAGATCTTCCAAGCCAACATAGGAGGAAAGTTCGCCGCACTCACAGCCATCGACAATGATGTGGACACATTGGCCAACAACATCAAAGAAGTGCTAACGACAGCAGCAGAAGAAACATTAGGAAGAAGCAGAACAAAAAAAACAACCCTGGGTGACAAATGAGGTTCTTGACCTCTGCGACAAAAGAAGAGAACTTAAGAAACAAAAGTTCACAAGTCAAGAAGCTTACAAGAAGTACATGGATAGCCACAGAGAAGTGAGGAAAAAGATGAGAGAAGCCAAAGAAGGGTGGATAGAAGAACAATGCAACAACATCGAAGCTGGAATGACCAAGGGAAACAGCAAAACAGCTTACGACACTTTGAAAGCACTAACGAAAACCACACAGCCTAAAGCCTCTGTTATTGAAGACAAAGAAGGAAATCTTTTAACGGAAAACAATGCCATCCTCCAACGCTGGACAGAATACTGTGAGGGATTGTACAACTACCCACTACGCCCAGATACCAACATAGTTTCTGACAAACCCCCTGAACACCAAGATAAAGACCCACCAATACTAAGGTGTGAAGTAGATGCAGCTATTAAACAATTGAAGAAGGGGAAGTCCCCTGGAATTGATAACATCCCAGCTGAACTCATAAAAAATGGAGGGAATGAAACAGCAAGGCGATTCACAGAACTTTGTCAGAAGATCCACGACACCAAAGAATGGCCAAAAGAATGGACACATTCTCTTGTAATACCCCTGCCAAAGAAAGGAAACCTCAAGAAATGCCAGAACTACAGAACCATCAGTCTCATAAGTCATCCTAGCAAGATCATGCTGCAGGTAGTCCTCAACAGACTGAAAAACCAAGCAGAAAAACTCCTGGCAGAAGAACAAGCGGGCTTTAGACCAAAACGCAGCACAATGGAACAAATTTTCAATCTGAGAATTCTGATAGAGAAGCATCTCCAACACCAAAAAGACTTGTACCACAATTTCATAGACTTCAAAAAGGCCTTTGACAGGGTATGGCATGACGGCCTCTGGCAAGTACTCAGGCACTTCAACATTGACAGCTGCCTAATTGAAGTCATCAAGGCTCTGTACGAGAACGCAAAAAGTGCAGTTTTCATGAACAACCACGTGGGCGAGTTCTTCAAGACCACGGTTGGGGTTCGCCAGGGCTGCCTTCTCTCACCTGTACTCTTCAACCTCTTCCTCGAAAACATCATGACAGAGATACTGCAAAACCACCACACTTCCATCTCCCTTGGTGGAAGACCCCTTTGCAACCTCAGATTTGCAGATGACATTGACCTCATGGGCAGCAGCAAACAAGAACTGCAAATCCTCACAGACAATTTAACAGATCGAGCGAGCGCATACGGCATGGAGGTCAGTACAGAGAAATCAAAGATCATGGTCAACAGCGCAAGTAATGACATCACGGAAATAAAGATGAATGGAGAAACACTAGAAGAGGTGAGCCAATTCAAATACTTAGGCTCCATCCTAACAAAAGATGGCACATCATCAAACAATGAAGTGAAAGCTCGCATTGCAACAGCAACATCTGCTCTAGTCAGACTCGAGAAGATCATCAGAAGCAACAACATCAGCTTCGGCACCAAATACCACCTTTACAAATCCCTCGTGATATCTATCCTCCTATATGGCTGTGAATCATGGACTCTGACAGCAGAGTTAGAGAGAAGAATCCAAGCATTCGAGAACAAGTGCCACAGAAGACTTCTCAAAATATCATACAAAGAACACAAGACCAATAACTATGTGAAAGAAGAAATCAAAAAGCGTGTGGGCCCCCAAGAGCCTTTGCTCTCCACCATAAAGAGGAGAAAGCTGATGTGGTTTGGTCACACCACAAGACACAACACCCTAGCAAAAACCATCCTGCAAGGAACAGTCGAGGGCAAGAGAAGAGGAGGCCGCCAAAAGAAATCATGGGTTGACAACATCAAAGACTGGACCGCCCAACCCCTACAACACCTCCTACTAGCCACACAGGATCGTGAAGCATGGAAAAAGATCGCTGTTGCGTCTTCTCTCATGTCCCCCCTACGTCCTTTGGGACATGGGACTGAGTGAGTGAGTGAGTGGATCGGTGGTCTAGAGGTAACGCGCCTGTCTAGACAGCAAAAAGTCCGGGTCGGAGTGTGCGGTGGTTCAAATCCCGTTTGGGCCCCAAAACTTATCCCCCATCCATTTTGTTTATTCATTTATTTCTTTATTTATTCATTGTATTCATTTTATATCGAGGATAATGGAATAAGAACTTATGTGTTTGTTTTTTCGTCCGGTCCCCGTGTGTATGCAGTTTTGTAAACCTTGTCATCTGTTCCCACCGGTACACGATGGCATACTCTTACGAAAAGCGGAACAGGGTTTATCGTGTGCGCAAGATGTTCTGCGTGCGTTCGCACACGGGGCCTCGGTCTATAGTCTCGTCCGAATCGGTGGTCTAGAGGTAACGCGCCTGTCTAAAAAGTGAAAAGTCCGGCTCGGAGTGTGCGGTGGTTTGAATCCTGTTTGGGTCCAAAACTTTTCCCCCATCTATCAGACCACGAGTGGTGGTCTGGGTGGTATTTTTCGGTTGAGACAATAAACTGAGGTTCCGTGTGTTACACATCATATTTATTTAGCGCACGTAAAAGAACCCACGGCAACAAGTGCGTTGTCCCTGGCAAAATTCTGTAGAAAAAAGCTACTCTGATAGGGAAACGGAAACAAATATAATTGCAAACAGGAAAAAAATAGTAATAATGTGTGACGCTGTACTTGTGGTGACACGCTCTCCCCAAGGTGAGCAGCTCGAATTTGCCGTCGTTGGGGAGCGAGATATCAAAAACCTCAGCTTCTCCAGGGAACAGCATATTGAGGGCGGCGCCCATCTCCTCTCCTTCGCTGCTTTACCTTCCCTGACCCTAAACAGGGCAGGTACCCATTGACAGCTGGGTGAACTGGGGGTCTGTACTGAAGCCAGGGAGTGCAAACGGTCGCTTCACGCATCCACTTGGTAACCACACTCAATGCTGTTTAACCTTAGCTTGGGGAAAGCGAGTGCTCTGACCACTGAGCTATCCGTCCCCAAAGCATTTACCGGAATTAAAATATTGAATCGTGTGTGTGTGTGTGTGTGTGTGTGTGGTGTGTGTGTGTGTGTGTGTGTGTGTGTGTGTGTGTGTGTGTGTGTGTGTGTGTGTGTGTGTGTGTGAGTGAGTGTGTGTGTGTGCGTGCGTGTGTGTGTGTGTGTGTGTGTGTGCCCGTGTGTGTATGTGTGTGCGCCCGTGCATGCGTGCGTGTGTATATGTGTGTGTATGTGTGAGTGTGCCCGTGCATGCGTGCGTGTGTGTGTGCATGTGTGTGTGTTCTTCTTTAATTTAACGTCTTTGTGTGTATGTGTGTGTCTGTGTCTGTGTGTGTGTGTGTGTGAGTGTGCTCGCGCGCGCGTGTGTGTGTATGTGTGTGTGCGCACGCGCGCGTGTATTTGTGTGCGCGCACGTGTGTGCGCGCGCGCGTGCATGTGCGCGTATGTGTGCATATAAAATGTGTGTGTGTTGTGCAGCTGTTGGGAGGAGGAGTGTTCTGGTCAGGCCCCAAGAAGGAGAGGCAGAACATCTGGGGAGGAGGCAACGAAACCACGTGTGCCTGTGGGGCCGAGGACAAGTGTGGCGGCGATGACTCCCGTACCAACCAGATGCAGAGGTTCCAGTCTCCCTTCCCCCCTTACCTACCTATCTGTCTGTACCTGTGTGTGTGTCTGTGTGTGTGTTTGTTGTGTGTGGGGGGGGGGGGTCTGTTGTGTGTGTGTGTGGGAGGGGGGTGGTGTGGGTGGGGTGGAGGGGGGGTTGTGTGTGTGGGTGTGTGTGTGTGTGTGTGTGTG
>CM060338.1:41526850-41531850 GCA_030674155.1 Stramonita haemastoma | reverse complement strand
TCTTCTTCTTCAAATTCTTCTTCTTCTTCTTCTTTGCATTCTTCTTCTTTGCATTCTTCTTCTTCTTCTTCGCATTCTTCTTCTTCTTTGCATTCTTCTTCTTCTTCTTCGCATTCTTCGCAATTCTTCAAATTCTTCTTCTTCTTCAAATTCTTCTTCAAATTCTTCTTCTTCTTCAAATTCTTCTTCTTCTTCAAATTCTTCTTCCTCTGCTTCTTTTTCGCAATTCTTCGCAAATCTTCGCAATTCTTCTTCTTCGCAATTGTTCTTGTTCCTGTTCTTGTTGTTGTTGTTGTTGTTGTTGTTTTTCTTCTTCTTTTTCTTCTTCTTCTTCTTCTTCTTCTTCTTCTTCTTCTTCTTCTTCTTCTTCTTCTTCTTTCTTCTTCTTCTTCTTCTTCTTCTTCTTCTTCTTCTTCTTCTTCTTCTTCCTCTCAATTCTCCTCCTCCTCCTCCTCCTTCTTCAGAGTTTTAAAACATTTTCAGCGCTCAATCTGTGTTGTTGGGTTTCTGTGTTGTTCATCAGATCTGGACGAGTGTGCCACAGACCAGGATTTCTGCAATGAGCGTCTGCACGAGAAGTGTGTCAATACAGTGGGCTCCTACTACTGCACCTGTGAAACTGGCTACTACCGAGTAGGGCGGAGATGCAAAGGTTTGACCTGCCTCCCTGCTTCTCCTATCGGGGATAGGGTAGTCTTGTGGTTAAGAATTTTTTTTAATTTTATTTTAGTGATGCTCTACCACCAAATGGGTGGCTTAGCACGTGACCCAATTTTTTCCGCTGGGAGCCATTTTAGGCAGGTGGGGGTCAGGTTGGCAATTTTGATATTTTGATTGATTATAACACTGTAGCTATTGTTCTACCTAACAATGAAATATCAAATAATAATTCTGTATCTTTTTCCCTTAAGCATGTTTTAAATAATACCCAAGTCCTCATTCTGAACACCTATTACGATGTTAAACTTGCCATTTTCTCATTTTATCATTTCCTGCAATCTATCATTTTAACTTGTAATAATTTTTCCTAGAATCGTTCGATTTTCAATCTGTTTTTTTGTATTGTATAGCCATTTTATTGCAGTTTAATAATATATCACTAACAAAAAATTGACCTCTAGTGCAATGCGACTCATGTGGTAGAGCGTCACTTTATTGCGCTCGTCATCTGCTGACTCGGGTTCGAATCTCGTTCAAGAGGATTTTTCCTCTGGAGTTAACATCAGTGCCGACTCCACTCCCCCTAAAAGTCCTTCGGATGAGACTATGTACCTAGGTCCTGTGTGCGAACGCATGTAGAACATCTTGCACATACGTTAAAACCTGTTGTGGTTTTCGGGAGAGTTGGCCATTGTATGCTGGTGGGAACGGATGAAAAAATTTACAAAACTGCACACGCACGGGGACTGGATGTAAAAAAGCAATAAGTCATTTTCCCATTATCCTATAAATGAAATAATGAAATTAATAAATAAATAATGAGAAAATAGTCATAATGATGAGATTGTGCTTTATGCTCTACTTTTCATCATACATGCGAATTAAAGTGGGGGTGGGGGAACAGGTGAGTGATTGGGCCGGTGTGTTTCTGTGTGTGTGTGGGGGGGGGTGTAAGTGGGGGAGGGATAATAGGTAGGCGGGTGTGTGAGTGAGGGGGAGAGGTAGATGGACATGCGTGGGAATGCGTGTGTGTGCGTGCGTGTGTACGTGCGTGTGTATGTGTGTTTGTGTGTGTCTGTCTGTCTGTGTGTGTCTGTGTCTGTGTGTGTGTGCGTACGTGCGTGTGTGTGCAGAGGTGTGCATGCATGTGTGTGTGTTCATGCGCGCGTGTCATGTGGGAGTGTATAATTGTGCATGTGTGTGAATGTGTGTGTGTGTGTGTGTGTGTGTGTGTGTGTGTGTGTGTGTGTGTGTGTGTGTGTGTGTGTGTGTGTGTGTGTGTGTGTGTGTGTGCGCGCGTGGCATGTGGATGTGTGTGTTCATGTACATAATGGATATGCCCAGATGTGGACGAATGCAAGCTGGGGCAGGACCGGTGCCCGGCCAACTCTCAGTGCGTGAACAGGGATGGGGATTACGCCTGCTCCTGCTGTCTGGGCTATGTCTTCTCTAAGGGAAAGTGTGTCTGTAAGTCCCCTGCCTGCTCTCTTGTCTCTTTGTCTGTGTGTCTGTAAGTCCCCTGCCTGCTCTCTTGTCTCTTTGTCTGTGTGTCTGTAAGTCCCCTGCCTGCTCTCTTGTCTCTTTGTCTGTGTGTCTGTAAGTCCCCTGCCTGCTCTCTTGTCTCTTTGTCTGTGTGTCTGTAAGTCCCCTGCCTGCTCTCTTGTCTCTTTGTCTGTGTGTCTGTAAGTCCCCTGCCTGCTCTCTTGTCTCTTTGTCTGTGTGTCTGTAAGTCCCCTGCCTGCTCTCTTGTCTCTTTGTCTGTGTGTCTGTAAGTCCCCTGCCTGGTCTCTTGTCTGTATGTCTGTAAGTCCCCTGCCTGCTCTCTTGTCTGTATGTCTGTAAGTCCCCTGCCTACTCTCGCCTTGTCTCTTAGGCTCTTGTCTCTTGTCTGTGTGTCTGTGTGTCTGTAAGTCCCCTCCCTGCTCTCCCTTGTCTCTTGTTTCTTGGCTGGCTGGCTGGTTGTATCGTGTTATATATATATATATATATATGTGTGTGTGTGTGTGTGTGTGTGTGTGTGTGTGTGTGTGTGTGTGTGTGTGTGTGTTGTGTAGTGTGTGTGTGTGGTGTGTGTGTGTGTGTGTGTGTGTGTGTGTGTGTGTGTGTGTGTGTGTGTGTTAGCTGTCTTTCTCTGTATCTAACTGTCTCCATGTCTGTCTGTCTCAGTCTGTCTGTCTGCCTGCCCTACCAACTCACAGCTTGTCATCATTGCCACCATCATCATCATCATCATCATCATCTTCTTCATCATCATCATCATCATCATCATCATCATCATCATCATCACCACCACCACCACCACCACCACCACCACCACCACCACCACCACCACCACCACCCACCATCATCATCATCATCATCATCATCATCATCATCACCATCACCACCCCCCATCATCATCATCATCATCATCATCATCATCATCGCCATCATCACCACCACCACCACCACCACCACCATCATCATCATCATGTCATCATGGTCATCATGGTCATCATGGTCATCATCATCATCATCATCATCATCATCATCATCATCATCATCATCATCATCATCACACCACCACCACCACCACCACCACCACCACCACCACCACCACCACCACCACCACCATGGTCATCATCATCATCATCATCATCATCATCATCATCATCATCATCATCATCATCATCACCACCACCACCACCACCACCATCACCACCATCATCACCACCACCATCATCACCACCACCACCACCACCACCACCACCACCATCACCACCATCATCACCACCACCACAACCATCATCATCACCACCACCACCACCACCACCACCACCACCACCACCACCACCACCACCATCATCTTCATCATGACGAGCGCTGTGTGTTGCAGGGGAAGGGGAGAGCACCCAGTTCTTCAACGCCACCGCCGTCAACAGCACGTGCTGTGACTGCAACACGCCTCTCTGCAACAAGAACGGCAGCGTTAGTCCCCCCCCTTCTTTTATCTCCCCCTTGCAACACCCCTATGCGCTTACCTCCCCCTTGCAACACCCCTCTGCGTTTACCTCCCCCTTGCAACACCCCTATGCGCTTACCTCCCCCTTGCAACAACACGCCTCTGTGTTTATCTCCCCCTTGCAACAACACCCCTCTGTGTTTATCTCCCCCTTGCAACAACACGCCTCTGTGTTTATCTGCCCCTTGCAACACCCCTCTGTGTTTATCTGCCCCTTGCAACACCCCTCTGTGTTTATCTGCCCCTTGCAACACCCCTCTATGTTTATCTGCCCCTTGCAACACTCCTCTGTGCAACAAGAATGGCAGTGTTAGTTCCCCTTTTATTTTCCCCTTCCCTTTGTTTTCCTTTTCTTCCTTCCTTCCTTTCTTTCTTTCTTTCTTTCTTTCTTTCTTTTTTCCTTTTCTTTCTTTCTTTCTTTCTTTCTTTCTTTCTTTCTTCTTTCTTTCTTTTCTTTCTTTCTTTTTTTCTTTCTTCCTTCCTTCTTTTTTTTTGTTTCTTCCTTCATTCTTTCTTTCTTTCATTCTTTTCTTCCTTTCTTTCTTTCTTTGCTTCATTCTTTCTTTCTTTTCTTTCTTCTTCTTTCTTTGCTTCTTCTTTCTTTCTTCTCTTTCTTTCTTTCTTTTTCTTTCTTTCTTTCTTCTTTTCTTTCTTTTTTTCTTTCTTTCTTTGCTTCATTCTTTCTTTCTTCTTCTTTCTTTCTTTTTCTTTTTTCTTCCCTTCTTTCTTTGCTTCTTCTTTCTTTCTTTTTTCTTTCTTTCTTTTTCTTTCTTCTTTCTTTCTTTCTTCTTTCTTCCCTTCTTTCTTTCTTCTTCTTTCTCTTTCTTTCTTTCTTTCTTTCTTTCTTTCTTTCCTTCTTTCTTTCTTTCTTTCTCTTTCTTTCTTTCTTTCTTTCTTCTTTCTTCTTCTTTCTTTCTTTCTTCTTCTTTCTTTCTTCTTTCTTCTCTTTCTTCTTTCTTTCTTTCCTTTCTTTCTTTCTTCATTCTTTCTTTTTCTTTCTTTCTTTCTTTCTTTCTTTCTTTCTTCTTTCTTTCCTTTCTTTTCTTATCCTTTTTATCCTCTCCCTCTACTTCTTAATGTGTACGCTTTTTTTTTGCTTTCAAATTTGGTCTCTTTGCAATAAATTCCTTCATCTTTCATTTACTTAATTGTATAAAATTTTAGTAGGTTTCCCTAACTACGCTTTAGGGGAGCGAGGCGTCATTGATCATTGTCTTTACTAGGGCCAGCATAGTTGAGGGCAGCGCCATCTCTTCTCGCTGCTTTTACATTAGAGGGCATGTACCCATTGACAGCTGTAACTGGGGACTGTATGTGGTGGGGTGTCTGAACTATTACT
>CM060338.1:41494350-41516850 GCA_030674155.1 Stramonita haemastoma | reverse complement strand
AAGGTCCCTTCTTCACGCTGCTGTATCGTTTGCGAATAGGATCCCCCTTTTTTTTTTCTCTATTGTAAGTGTTATAGCAAAAGGACCTGTTTTGTTTTGTCGTAGAGTATCATGATATAACCAATGTTGTAAAGATTCAGTAATCGCTGGTTGGGGATTGTTGTGGTTTTTTGTGTTATTTTTCATCTGAAATGTCGAGGTAGTAAGTAATAGCAGATATATTGTTTAGTCAGGACAAACGTGAACACACTGCCTAGATTCAGTCTTTTTTTTTTTTTTTTTAAAGGTTAATAAGGGTTTTATTCGGTTAGTTTTTCTTTTTTTTTATATTTCAATCCATTGTACTTTTGCTTGGTTAAGCATTGTAAAACAGAGACACAGACACAGACACACTCTAATGTGGCAAGTGCACCTAGGGGGTGGTTCTGTTATTTATTTATTTATTTATTTATTCTTTTATATCGAGGATAACAGAATAAGCAATCATGTGCTTTTTTTCATCCGGTCCCCGTGTGTATGCAGTTTTGTAAATATTGTCATCTGTTCCCACTGGCACACGATGGCCTACTCTTACGAAAAGCGGAACAGGATTTAACGTGTGCGCAAGATGTTCTGCGTGCGTTCACACACGGGGCCTCGGTTTAGTCTCATCCGAAGGACTTTTGGGGAGAGTGGAGTCAGCACTGATGTTAACTCCAGGAAGAAAATTTCCTCGACCGGACTCGAACCTGGGTCTTCAAATTGCCAGCGCAATGTTCTGACCACTAGGCTATCCGCCCCCGTAACTGATGTAGCATGTCTAGTCATCCCAGTATGCTTCTCATCTCTCTAGATCAAGGTGCAGGCAACGTGGCGAGTTTTTAGTCTGGGTTCATGTTGTAGGTGTATATTTTCTTTCTAGGAAACGAAAAAAAATAGAGGTGGACGTGGTTTCTCTTAAAGACTGAAGTCTTCTTTTTTTTCAATATAAGAGGTCCTAAAATCAGTTTCTTTCTGTTATTTGTGTGTGGTTGTGTGTGTAGTTGTGTGTGTGTGTGTGTGTGCGTATTGTGTGTGTGTGTGTGTGTGTGTGTGTGTGTGTGTGTGTGTGTGTGTGTGTGTGTGTGTGTGTGTGTTGTGTTTGTTTTACTGTAGAAAGTAAAATCCACTCTATAAAGGGGCACCCATCAATAAAAACAAGAAACAACTTTTTGGGAAGAATGATGCTTACAGTTAAGAAACACAAACAAAACAAAACAACCCACCCCAACCCTAACTTCACACAACTTCCAGAGTTTCTCGATAATTCAGATTTTGCTCACTGATTCGAAATGTTGAAAGTCTGACTATGAACACTATAGTTGACTCTGAACACTAGACTTCGTCCCAGAAAAGGAGTCACATGGTTTTAAGATTATAGGCATCAATTTTAAACATTTCATGGAAGAACTCATACCACTGGTTGTTTCAACAGGCCATGACTTTCCTCCTATTTAACTTTTAGCGTTTAAATCGGTAATAGGCATGTTATTTTGCACACCGTTAGCACTTCTATCACGATTTCTTCTCATAGCCTGTAGGCTAAATGAGACTAGACTACTTCATCGTACTATTCTAAATGCTATGTCTGAAACCTATGCTCTGTGCATCTGCACGATCATCTTCACAGGTCTAACATTCAGTCTTTTACGGTGTGTATGTCTATCACCACAATTCTTAAAATTCGCACCCCACACATGAGTTGATAATTTATAGTCAGGACTTGCTCTCTATTCCAATCTCATGAGTGCTTTATTCCATTATCCTCGATATAAAAGAATAAATAAAAATAAATCCCCCAATATATATATATATATATATATATATTAATATATAGATATCTTTTTTTCATCTCAGAAAAACTGCTGTGTGTTCCAGTTTCAGTGCATTAAAGTTCTTGGTTTCAGCCACAGCTTTCAAATTCATTTATCAGATGGCAGTCTAGTGAAAGAAAAGGTTCGGAGGCTGTTTCATCTATGATAGAGGGAATCAACTAGGGGAGTTTTCTGCGTTTGCTGTCCTATATCAGATGCTGTGCGTCAATTCATACAATGCGTTAGTCTTTCTTGTACTTCTGAAAACAATTATAGCTTCTGAAATACTGGGTATACATTCCAATCCTGGGTCATATTATAATTTTATATTCGTTTTATCCCTCGAGACCATTTCCCTCTTCCATGTTGACAAATCCTAACACAAAGGGAATGTGTACACTATCTGAGATTGTGCTTGCCATGTTGTTTTTCTTTTGTAATCACCGTATCCTTCATTTCAAATAATTATACAATGGGTATTTCGTGGTTCTGTCTGGGTTTATAGGGTAACCTTGCACTGTATCTTCTCATTCCTAATAGCACACACAATTCGCACTGTACATTATCGTTAGAACGACTGTCCCACAGATTTTAAGATTTTTCTTAAAAATTATATTCGCATCATGCTTGCACCCTGTCACAGCTTAAAGATATTTTGAGTTTGGATTACGCTTTCGTTACGAAATATAGTAAGTATCATGGATGGTGAACTATAACATATTTGGGATTTCGGTAAATCATTGTTGTCTGTGATGTTAAAAAATCAGGTTTCAACCATGTACAACCAGTCAGTAACCAATTTCTTCTGTCTGTGATTATTTCAAACAATGTGTGTTATATCAACAGTTCATACTCAAAGTATTCTTGCACTGTTCTATTAACCTGCATGATTTTAATGTGATCAGTTTGTACTTAAAACTCAAGTTATTATTTCTCTCTCTAAAAACAATGATGTTCAAGAAAATCAACAGTTGTTACATTTTTTGTCAGTTCATTCTTACAATATATGGATAACCTGAACGGTTTTTACATAATTTCTGTGATCAACGAGTACTTAAACCTAATCCTCTGTATTTTTAAAGCAATACTTTCCTCGGAAATAAGCAGTGTTGTATCTGAGTTGTTTCCTTAACAAGTATGGCTGATGAGCATGTACAAAATTAAAACGTCTCTATAATGGTTCAGCCGATTATAAAGTTGACAGAAAAAGAAGCGCTGAAAAACATCTACGTGCCCACAAGCCAATCACGATCCCACAGCTTCTACAAGAAGTACATTTTCTGTCTCTCCCTTGTCCAGAAAGAGAACACAACAGCCTCTTCTTCTGACTTTAACTATCAGGCCGAAGTTGGATGGATGTGCTGGGCCTGACTTGCCAGGCGCTTAATGGCAGCGCAACACATTTTCGCTCATGGACAGACAACAATAGTTGCTGTTTAAGCGTTCGACAAAGAAAGAAAGAAAGTAAAACTGTACAAATATACATTATGATTTTATATAACACTAAGACATTGTCTCAGATGTGTTTGTCTCTGGCAGACAGGCGAAGATCACGATTATGTAGAGACAAACGGCAACTACACTGTTTGCTTTCCCCTCCAGGATTAAATGATGGCTGATTGAAGTAGCCAAGTCCATTGTGGCTGATCAAAGTATCCTAGTCCATTGTCCGTTATCTGTAGACTGCTGGACTGCCAATACAGCGATTCTGATTTCATGGTCTTTTTCAGTTGTGTATGATTCTTGTGATTGTGTACGATTGTTGTGATTGTGTATGACTGTTGTGATTGTGTATGATTCTTGTGGTTGTGTACGATTGTTGTGATCTTTTGTGAATGTGGTTGTCAAGGTCTTTGTAGATTGTGTGTGTGATGGTCAAGATCTTTACAGATTGTGTGTGTGTGTGATTGTGAAGATCTTTATAGATTGTGTGTGTCATGACATAATGGGGTTTTTTTTTTTTGGTTTTAGTTGGGGTTTTTTTTGTTGTTGTTACAAATGCATGCACACTGGTGTCGTGTTTAGACATTCCCCAAAGCCGGAATGCGGCCACCTTGATGGTGGGCAAACCGGTTACAAAGCAGGCAACACCTAATAACTGGTGAACCTCGGAACCCTTGCTGAGAAACTTTAGTCTTTTTTTTTTTTTTTTTTTTTTTTTTTTTTTAGCTGAGAAACTTTAAACAGAACAAAGGGAAAAAAAAAAAACAGAAATAAAAACTCCACTCAGAATGGTGTCAACAGCCAAACATTGTCTTTAATTTGAACCTGAAATGCGCAGTACAAACAAGAATGCTGATGAATACACAGTTAAGTCATCGTCTCATGCCCCATTGTATATCAACATCGCACGTACGCAACTGATGACGACAAAAAAAGCTGAATTAATAAACATTCAAAACGATCACAGAAATTATACCATCTCTCTAAGCGTATTCCTCCGTACAAAATATTTTCCAATCATGGTGATAGATAGGTGTCCATTCATATCAACAAAGATTATCAAAGGATTAAAAAAAAAAAAAAACTCATACAATTCAGACAACACATTTAACCATCAACAACACTAACACTGGTCTTGCGCAAAATGCGATTTTCAATGTTCACACATAAAGATGCAACATGCACTTACCACAAAAGCAGTCGAAGAGAACGCTGCAACACTGCACATTTTTAGCTTCACTGAAATGATTTACATCCCAACTTCTGATCTTTCATCAAATTGGAGTACACAAACTCCATATACATACACAAAGACTAAAACCCACATACGGAAAACAAAACTGGAGGCAAAAAGCTGCTGAAAACACACTGAGGCTATGACACTGAAGTATAATGTGGGGTTAAATGGTAATATGGTAATAAGCCAATAATGTCAACAGCATGTTTGTCTTTACGCCCTGTGAATGGCATTTTCAATTCCTTTTTTTTTACTTCATAATATAGGGACAATCTTTTTTTTTTTCTTAAATGTGTGGAATCTTGTATCAAAGAAATGGATTATGAAATAAAAAGTCACTTGAATTTGATTCCCACCCATTTCCTTATAAGGTAGTAGGTGTTTTCATAAGGGTTATTCCCCATGATAATAGGGTCAAGTTCACTGTATTTTTTTTTACGATGCTAGAAATATTTCTCTAATACTAATATTTCTCTAATACTAATATGTCTCTAACACTAATATTTCTCTAATACTAATATTTCTCATAACACTAATATTTCTCTAACTAATATTTCTCTAATACTAATATATCTCTAACACTAATATTTCTCTAATACTAATATTTCTCATAACACTAATATTTTCTAACCTATAACACTAATATTTCTACCTAACCTACTAATATTCTCTCTATTTACACTAATATTTCTCTAATACTAATATTTCTCACATATACCACTAATATTTCTCTAACTCTAATAAATCTCACACATGAAAGATGCAACATCCACTAACTACAAAAGCAGTCCAGAGAATCCTGTGCACAACACTGCACTTTTTTTTTTTAGCTTCACGTGAAATGATTTACATCCCAACTCGGTTTATACTGTAGTCTTATCCACGGAATGTACAGGACTTCAGTTTTACACCTCTGCAGCAAACTGTCAAACAGCATGACTATTGTTGAGGATAATATAACTAAGTTGACGACAGGGATAAACACTTCAGCAATCATTCAAGCAACAGGGACACACCAGGAGCAAGACAAAAGCCAGTACACTAGAAGCACACGAAAAAAACCCCAGAAGGAAACACACTGCATCCAAGCATACCAACACAATCATTAAAGCAGACAGTCAGCATCACTTCTGGAACCAGGCTTCTAACAGACAGTCAAAGAGAAAGAGCATAGTTCATATATATATTAACATGTTCCTGGTCCTCCTGACGTCATAAGTGACATCATCAGCACGACCCATAATGCTCGTTCAAAGTGCTGATGGCGTCATCAGTAACCGACGTCACAATGGTCAAACTGGACAGTGCTCATCCAAAGAGTCGGGCAAAAGGATGGATATGTATGTATAATATTATGTATATTATATATCTATATTATATATCTATCTATCTATCATATATATATATATATATATATATATATAATATATAAACACCTTGAGCCAAACTCCTTGAAGAGGGTGGGAAAGGGGAGAGGAGGTGAAAACTCTCTCAGAATCGAAATCACACACACACAACACACACACACACACACACACACACACACACACACACACACACACACAACTACATACACACACACACACACAACAGGTTGACCACACATAACAAAAAAGCAACAATACACACACAACAACAACAACCACAACATAAAAACCCCATCACAAACCAACAATCACACACACACACACACACACACACACTGTTAGCACTTGGATTGGTAACAGGCACAATGGCAGCAGCAGCTGTAGCAGCAGCAGCCCATTAGGCTGTGATGTCCCGGCTGACTTGTGACATGCAAGGAAAACAGTCCGTCCCATTCACAGAATGGTGTGTGCTCCGAGACACTCAACTTGAGGCCAAAACACTGCTGCAAGAAAGTTTTGACATTCGCTTTCGCCTATTGTGGTAGTGGTGGTGGTAAGTGGTAGTGGTCGTGGTGGTTTTGTAACAAGTGATGGTAGGTAACGGCTTGGCTTACACTTGGAATACATTTCAGATGTTTACAACATAGCGAGTGACACAATTTGACGATTATTCGTACAAGAAAGTATGAAATTGTGAAAAAGGACCCCTTCTTCTGTTCCAAATGTATACATACCGTTGTCAAGAGTTCTGACACATATTTATTCACATGTGTATATAGATGCATATGATGCACATCTATGTGATGCGCATGTTATGCTCCTTACCTCTTGACAAAACTTCCCTCGTACTGCCAAGAATCTGACACACATATATAAATATATACATACATACATATGGTACATGTGATGCACGTAAGCACATAAATATACGTTTCATATTAATACATTTCAGATTAATATCTCATTACAGAACCATTGCCTTCAGTTTTTCTTTCACAGTTGTAAGTAGCTAGACATTGCACATAATCACACAAGTATGTATACAGCTAGGAGGTTTTGTGTTAAAGCACGGCTGATATACACATGGACATAGGAACAGAACAGTGTTTGTACATGGCCACTCGACAACGACGATATTTGAAATGATCAAACTTACTGTACAATACTGAACATAACTCCACTGGAATGTCCATTTCATCACATTCAACTTATCAATCACAAATATTTCAAAGCTCCATTTCATCTTATTCACATCAGTTTATCGATCAGAAATAATTTCAAAACTCCTAGGTAAATCTCTTAACCTTGCACTTGACAGCTGCTCTCTCTCTCTCTCTCTCTCTCTCTCTCCTCTCTCTCTCTCTCTCTCTCTCTCTCTCTCTCTCTCTCCCCTTGTCTCTCTCAACTCTGAACTCTACACAGTTTTATATGTACACTGGCCTTAGCCCAAAACAGACAAGAGTTTGGGGGAAGGAAGAGAATCATCACACTGGTATGTAAAGTATAATGGAACGCGAAAAGAAAACATTAACCCATTCAGAGCTCTCTCTCTCTCCTCTCTCTCTCTCTCTCTCTCTCTCTCTCTCTCTCTCTCTCTCTCTCTCTCTCTCTCTTCCCACCATCACTCCCCTCACTCTCTCTCAAAAGCACATCATCTACCTTCTGATCACTACTTTTATAAAACTAAAAAACAAAAACTAGCAAACTCATGACATGAAGACAAAACAAAGCAAAGTTGGCTGTACAACAGAGGTAAGCTTTTATAATCATATCTTACTGGCACACAGTCTTTGTTCTCTTGGTCAGGTTGGAAAAGTATATGGGTTTGGAATGGTCTCTGCACATAATTATCTACATCTGTATTTACAGTTCCTACAGTCACAATAATGATCTTCTTCTTCTTCTTCTTCTTCTTCTTCTTCTTCTTCTCTTCTTCTTCTTTTCTATCTTTATCCCAAATGTTAATGATACCTAGATTTTGTTGTGGTTTTTTTCTTTGAAATAAAACTCAGCATACGGACAAGAGAATGACTGTAGAAGGTTAACATTGTTATACATACTTCACACCTCTACTTTAAAAAAACAACAAAAAAAACTTGTCAAACAGAATGGAATGAAAAAAAAAATGTAGAGAAAGTGAAACTTGTAACATTTAGAATCAAAAGCAGAAAAAAAAAACATACCCCAATCAGCAGATTCCCAACAAAATAAAAGGAATAAAAATCAAGAAAAATCAAAGGTGCTCACCTACGCACTGAAAAGTGGAAACTGAAGTTCCACACAAAAATATCAAGTTTATGGAGGAAAACAATCCAGCATTCCGCACCCTAAACACAGCCTAGCCATCCAAGCAACTTGAATCAAACACATGGAAAAAACCAAAAACAAACCCAAAAGACTCTTTCACGGATTCAAAGATCATACTTTCCCATCTACAAGCTCTAAAAACAAAAAAAATCTACTGTTCCAATCCAATCCAATGATGTTGTTAAAAGCCCCGCTGACCGCACAGGCCATATCGAGGCAATCTGCTGTTCACCTCTGCACACAGTGTTCAGGTGCCTAAAGCTACAGATGAATTTTCCCCTGCCTCCAACACTTGACCAACAACATTGCAGAACAGGCAGAAAAACTGTTTGGCAGTGACCTAGGCTTTGGCACACAACCAAAATAAAGGGAAGAATATCACAAACAGCTCTTTAGTGTGACACAACCTATGGTGCCCACAGAAATTAAGAAAGAAAGCAAATTTAGGAGGGAAAAAAAAATATATATATATATAAATATCTGTTAATGTTTTCATCACCGTAATGAACTTGGACACAAAAGAAATGAGGTGTAATGCTAACCACCTGTACCAGTAATTATCTCACATAAACAAGGAACTATCTGGGGTTAGTAATTATCTCACATAAACAAGGAACTATCTGTGGTTAGTAATTATCACACATAAACAAAGAACTATCTGGGATTAGTAATTATCTCACATAAACAAGGAACTATCTGGGGTTAGTAATTATCTCACATAAACAAGGAACCATCTAGGGTTAGTAACTATCACACATAAACAAGGAACTATCTGGGATTAGTAATTATCACACATAAACAAGGAACTATCTGTGGTTAGTAATTATCACACATAAACAAAGAACTATAAACAAAGAACTATGTGGGGTTCTTCACAGTTGTCATTCTAAAATACGTAAAACTACTCATAATTTCCCCACTATATAAGCACCATTCTACTGATGAATCCTCATATTTCATCAAAGTTCACATGTTCTCTAAAAAACAAAAAACAAAAAAGTTAAATACCAGAAATCTGGACTTAAAATTTTTGTATCTGTGTGTGTGTGTGTGTGTGTGTGTGTGAGTGTGTGCGCTTATTTTATTTAGTCTTTTATATCAAAGGATAATGGATTAAGCATTCCAGTGCTTTTTTTGTTGTTTTTTTTACATCCAGTCTGTGTGTGTGTGTGTGTGTGTGTGTGCGTGTGTGTGTGTGTACGAGCATGGCGAATGTGTGCGTGCATGTGATTGTATGTGTGTCAACGATCACCTTGGCAGACAGACACCAACAGTACAACACAGACAACTTCTGAAAAGATACCGGCTGTAGAAACTTGGCAACAATCCTGCTCACACATAGATAAAACAATATAACATGATAAAAAAAAAAAATCAAAACAAAAAGGAAATTGTGGACAGTCAATTATAGCTGAAAACTCAATGCCACCGGAGGTAATCCATGGAAGATTGGCAAAAAAACAAAAAACAAAAAAAACCCACTTAGTATCACAAACGATGAGGTGTGGTTTTTGGGGGCCACATCACTTTGGTAAGTAATATTGTGCACATCAACAGTAATCCTTCTGATTTAAACAATGGTACCAGAAAAAAAAAGCACAGATGCAAAAAAAAACAAAAAGCCCAACAAACAAAACGACAACAAAAACAACACCATCACTTTTCTAGCTGAGTCACCCCCAAAACAAGAGGGCAACCTTCCTGATCACAGGGCTGATGACAGCTCATTTTCCATTTCTTCACCACACTAGGTAAAAGGTGAAGGTGTCCCATAACCTGTGTGGTTGTAGGGGAGCGAGGCGTCAGAGACCTCAGCTTCTCTAGGGGCCAGCATATTGAGGGCGGCGCCCATCTCCTCTCCCTCCCATCACACTAACTCACTCAAAACTGCAATGCTGTAGTAGTTGTTGTTATAGTCTTGATTATTCTGCCATCACAGGGGTCATCACAAAAAAAATAACAAGATGCAGCTATCTTTACTTTATAAACGCTTTGATGTTCCAACAACTAAAAGCCCCCCCCAAAACTGAGCAAAACAAATCAAACCATCTCATCCTAGTCTAATCCGCCCACCCCCAAATAAAACCCCCCTTAAAAAATACTACTAAAACCATACCAACTACTTCCTCCCCTACAAAAACATGTAATAACAATAAAAACCAACCTGAAGCCTTTCCCTAGGGAGCACCCACAGCTAAAACCGTACCAACTAGTTCCTCTCCCTAAAAAAAACAACCCATAACAATTGAAACAAAAAGAAAAATCCAATAAAGAAAATGAGCTTTTTTCTTTAGATTTCTCTGTTCTGCTGGTTTGTCTTCCATTTCATTTGTTGCACTGTTTTCTGAACTTCTATAAAACAATAAAGCTCTGTACACACAAACATACATACATAAGCATGTGCTTGTACATATGCACACAACACATGCATGCATGTCACACAACACACACACACACACACACACACACACACACACACACACACACACACACACACACACACACACACACATGCCAGTACACTAAAAACTTGTACAGAAGCTCATTTACTTCCACTTTCTGAGCAAAGAATGTTATCTGTCTCTAAATATGTCATTCGAAGTCTTGCTATTTCAAAATCTGTTCACGATGAAATATTTATTGATAAAAAGGATTATCCAAAAAGAGCTAGGAACATCTCTTTTTTGCAGCCCATAAGAAATTATACTGAAGACCTTATGAAGGAAAATAATATCGATATATCAAACGTCCCAGTTTTACCAGTAGTTCCCCAGATTCCACCATGGGAACATAAATATGCAAATTTTGATATTGACTACACAGAAGCAAAAAAGGACACTAATCAAAACCTACTCAAAATTGAGGTTCAAAATCATATAAATTGTCAGTATTTAAACCACTTGAAAGTATACACGGACGGATCTGTATTAGAATCGGGCATGTGCGGGGCTGCATTCGTTATACCCGACTTAAAAGTAAAAAGATCTTTTTGTATTGGAAAAGGTTTTACAATATTCACTTCTGAATTGTTCGCAATTTTTATGGCACTAAATTATCTTTCAAATATTTCTCTTGCGATTTACAATGTCGTTTTTTGTGTTGATTCAAAATCAGTGTTACTGGCTTTAAAACATTGGGACTCTAAACTGAGAAATGATGTTATTTTTGAAATCAAGTTCCTTGTGCATTCTCTTGTTTCTAAAGGTATTGGGATAAAATTTTGCTGGGTACCATCACATTGCGGTCTTTACTGGAACGAATTGGCAGATTCTCTGGCAAAACGCGGTGCTTCAGAATGTACAAGTGACATAATGATTAATAGTATAGGTCTACGTTTATCTTCATTTGAGATTATTTCAATTCTTGCAAACTCTATTTATTCAAAGTTTTTTAGATTTCACTTAAATCGTTTATGTTGCCCACGAAATATAGAAATTATAATTCATAAATTACGTCTAAATGCTTGGAAAACTAAATATTTAAAAAATGTTTTCTGCACTTGTTCTGCTATTATATCAGTCCATCATATATTGTTTGATTGCCCTGTGCTTAATGCCTCGTATAAAAGCAAAGGGATAGATTTAAGAAAAAAATATGGAAATATCCAAAGTGTCCTGTACGATTCCGAGTCGCATGTCCTAGTTTCAGTTGCAGAAAGTATTTGCCAGTCACCAGTAGGTCAGTTACTATAAATGAAATTGTATAAACTTATCATCTTTCATTACATTCTTTATCTTTTCACCTTTTCCCCACATCCCCTTTTCAGTGCATCCTTAGGCTAACGTGAATGTGCCATTGTCTAAATCACCTTGTAGTGAACGGACATTAAACCAATGAGAAGAAGAAGAAGAACACACACACACACACAATCACGGATACTCCTACCACACATATGTTGATCCCATATATACAATCACGCAGACATGCACAGTTTTAAGCAAGCGCTGGTGTTTTTCAGGGATATATATATCACAAACAATAAATACAACTTTATATATATATATAAAAACATCATCAGCCTCCCGTGGCACAAGAAGAGATAATAATGGGAAGAAGACAAGAGAAATCAAGTTTAATTAAACAATCCTTTTAACTTGAAAAAATAAATCTATAATTCTGTTTGTTACCACTTGTCCTCTCATAAAATACCTCAGAGGTCACTTGACTTCTTCACTCACTCCTTGTGAAGTCACTGGGGCACTGTACAGACACATGTTGTTGTTGTGGTTTAGCAGTAAGTCAATGGCAAACTGAACATGGCAGTAGGCATTTTGTTATACAATACCGGCTATTTCTGTATACCTTCAGGAGACCACGCTGAAAACCACTTTAGATTCACAGAAGTTCTTACACAGATTTGCAGTCACGTTGTTCCCAGAAGTGCTTACACTGATTTTCACAATCATGTTGCAATATATATCTTTAAAACAAACAAAAAAAAACCCCAAAAGAATGATAACTTCTTCCCACTTTTTTTTGGTCTTAAGATAACTGCAGTGGTGAATCCTGGTGCTTTAACCAGGTCTGAGTCACGTTCAGCATCCGTCTATTCAGCCAGCTTCGTGAAGAAACAGTGACTGCTATCGTAGATTGGATTGTCATGGATTGTGATCCTTCACAAAGGATGACACTTACAAAACTGCATACATACAGGGACTGGATGTAAAACAAAAAAGCACATGAATGCTTATTCCATTATCCTCGATATAAAAGAATAGATAAACAAAAATACTATAAAAAATGAATAGAGACAGTGTATGCAGACCAGGTAGGACAGTCCCCTGTGGAGGAACTGTCACTGCCATGGCTGACACACGTTTCTTTTCTCTTCTGACTGTTGTCGTGTCTCACTCACTCACTCACCCTCACTTCTAAGAAGATGGCAGATGGATGCCACTCTACTGACATCAATTCTAGAGACGTAAGGGTTGGGAACTGGATTGTCATCATTTTTTAGTGTATCAGCAGCAGATAACCACAAACATGCCTTTATACTCCATGTTTGTTGTTGCTTTTGTTGTTGTGTTGGTGGTGTTTTGCTGGTTGGTTGGTTGGGGATTTTTTTTTGTCTTGGGTGGGTGGGTGGGTGGTAGTTACTGGTTTTGGTAAAGAAAAAGTAAAACAAACGTACACCTATAAATGGCTATATACACACACACTGGTTTGAAAAACATATTGGCGGGATAGGATATAAACACATCATCACACAAAAAACATGTTCCAACTTTGATCACACACTGCTGTCAGTCAGTCAGTCAGTCAAGCCAGTCATGGAATGAACACACTGTTCCAAGCACCATCTTCCTCACCCTCATATCTCACCCTCATCTCATCCCAGTCCTATCTCTCCCCAGGTCTCTCTGAGCATGATGTATGGCAGTGTCCACACAATCCCCTCGTCTTTCATCACTCATACTGCCAAGTAGTAGTACCCAGCATCACATGTAGAACCTTTTTTTGTTTTTAAATTTTTTTTTATATATACTACTTTATGACACAGCAGATTTCTCTGCATGAAATTCGGGCTGCTCTCCCCAGGGAGTGCGCGTCACCACAAGTGCAGCGCCTACCCTTTTTTTTTTTTTTCCCCTCAGGGATGGTGTCTAAACATGACACCTGTATGCATTCCATGGAAGGCAGCAGCCACACAAAAAATTAATGTCCAGGTTAATCCTTTACGTCATCTACCAGTTGGAAACAACCGTGCTAAGTCGCTGAAGCAATTTACCCGGTGATTTATTTATTCACCAGACTAAGATTAAACCACATGCACGGTTCTACCCCCTGGTGTCCTGTGCTGACCAAACTCAGGGGAGTAGCTGACCAGCACTCAGCCAGTCGCCAACACAGTCAGTCTTTCACATGATCCATCTCCAAGCCAGAATCACTTCAACCCATTTCCTAGTTAGATACTTGACTTACCATCCAGGCCAAATCATTCATAAATTATAATCTCCAAGCCAAAAAGAAACATGCAGCAAATCAGCATCCCAGCTGGTTACTAGACCTAGGTTAAAATTCACACACACACACACACACACACACACACACACACACACACACACACACACACACACACACACACACACACACACTTTTTTTAACCAGCTAGTAAAACTGTAAGGTGAATCAGGGCACTGATGTAGCCACTGGTGGTGTGTTCTAAGTTCCATCCCTTCATGTGTGGCTCATCAGCCCACAGCAGACTTTCAGCTCAAGTGTGGAGGCTACCTACCACCTAATTGCCAGAGCTAGGTTAAACCAATGACAGTCTACAAACTGGCCACAAAAGTCGACACTAAAACTCACTGACCCAGTCTGTTTACTGGTACAAGGTTGCTCATTCATTCATTCATTCACTCACGTGGTGTACTCACTGGCCACAAGTTCTATACACTACAGCACTGAACCAGGTCCGTTGAGTTAGTACCGAAGCGAGGTGATACCATTCACACAGTCAGCCCGTAACCAGCCTGTGTTAGGACACATCGCTGATACATCACTGAAAGCAGCATCACTGACACATTGTACAGATTTCATCAGCACCCCTCACCTTCCACAGCCAGCTGTCTCCCCTCATCTCCCTGCTAGTGACACAGCAATGATTGTTTGGCCATCTTTACGGCCACCAGGTCATGATAATGATCATTAGGCCATGGAAACAATTAGGCCATACTAATGATCATTTGGCCACACTAACCAACCAAGCATGAATAATGGTCACTAGCCATAATAATGGCACTAGCATGATAATGGTCATTAGGCCTTACTTACTGTCATTACGCCATACTAACCAACTTCAGGCCATGATAATGGTCACTAGGCCATAATAATGATCACCAGGCCACAATAATGGCCATCAGGCCATATTGAATGGTCACCAGGCCATACTAACCAATATCCGCCACACAAATGGTCATTAGGCTGCAATAATGGTCACCAAGCCAAACTAATGGTCATTAGGCTCAGGTGAAAGGTCACTAGCCCATACTAATGGTCATCAGGCCTAGGTGAAGGGTCACTAGGCGAGGTCGGTGAGCCACTCTTTGGTGTAGAGGGGGTTGGGGCAGTCGTCCATGGGGTCACAGTTCATCAGGTTAACGGTCAAAGGTCACTAGGCGAGGTCGGTGAGCCACTCTTTGGTGTAGAGGGGGTTGGGGCAGTCGTCCATGAGGTCGCTGCCCAACACTCCACTGGCCGCGTAGCTGGAGGCCTGACTGGACGTGTCGGCCGTCGAGTCTTCCATCAGCCCTGCACAGTGGCCTCCCTTGCCTCCGACACTGGCGGAGCGGCGTGTGGGCAGGTCGCCCAGCTCGTACTCCCGGGTTGGAGGCGGAGTCGGAGAGCAGGGCGGGCAGGCCGGCACTGCCGGTGCCATTGAAGGATTCCGGAGACTCAGCGGCGGAGGAGGTTTCTCCGCTGCTCATGTAGAACATCCGCCGCCGCCGCTCCTTGGACTGGGAGGAGGGCAGGCCAGAGCCAGTGCCTCTGTATTGACAAAAAAAGGTCACAGGATTAGCTGAAGACAGAAAAAGAGAAAAGGCTGGAGCCAGTGCCTCTGTATTGACAAAGAAAGGTCACAGGATTAGCTGAAGACAGAAAAAGAGAAAAGGCTGGAGCCAGTGCCTCTGTATTGACAAAGAAAAGGTCACAACCTTAAATGAAGACAGAGGAAGAGGGAAGTCACAACATTAGCGGAGGACAGACAAAGAGAAAGAGCCAGTGCTCCTGTATTGACAAAGAAAGGAAGATCACAGCATTAGTTGAGGGCAGAGGAAGAGGGAAGGCTGGAGCCAGTGCCTCTGTATTGACAAAGAAAGGAAGATCATAGCATTAGCTGAGGGAAGGCCGGAGCCAGTGCCTCTGTATTGACAAAGAAAGGAAGATCATAGCATTAGCTGAGGGAAGGCCAGAGCCAGTGCCTCTGTATTGACAAAGAAAGGAAGATCATAGCATTAGTTGAGGACAGAGGGGAGGCTGGAGCCAGTGCCTCTGTATTGCAGAAAGTCACATATAGTGAGAAGGCCGTGCATGCCTCGTATGACAAGAAAGGTCACAACTTTACCTGAGGAAAGAAGAGCCTGTTTTACTTTTTTTTTTTTTTTTTTTGGTATGAAAAAGAGATATTTTCTGAACAAGCAGCCAATAATATACTTTTGACCTGAAGATGGAAGGCAGCAAAACTAGCTGACGACAGAAGATGAGTCAGAGCCGGTTTTAACTTTAGGGTGAAGCTTTGTGCACACACACACACACACACACACACACACACACACACACACACACACACACACACACACACACACACACACACACACACACACACCACTACAATTTCAGCACTTATGACTGAGTGCTGATCTGTGTATGTGGCTGTGTGCCAACTGAAACTGACCGTTTGGTGCCGTTCGTCGTCACGGAGCCTGCCGCGTCGGCCATGTCACAATCAGGGACACCACTGCCTGGTAGTGGTTGTCGCTGATGGTTATCTCCCCGTCTTCTTCCATAATGTTCCGGGAGAAGCGAAGCGTTCCGTTCAGAACATCCCGTACCTGTGGACAAAAAACAAGCCGTGGGTGTTCAGTGTTCTCTCTCTCTCTAGCAGGATAGCCTAGTGGTCAGAACATTGCGCTTGCAATTTGACGACCCGGGTGCATGCATACCTGTGTGTGTGTGTGTGTGTGTGTGTGTGTGTGTGTGTGTGTGTGTGTGTGTGTGTGTGTGTGTGTGTGTGTGTATGTGTGTGTGTGTGTTATGATTTTCTTTATTTTGTTTCCAAATATCCTATATCTATGGTAGAATCCACATGTGATTGATTATCATTCCTTATACCTTATGATGTGATGTATGTGATACGTGAAAAATCCCCATTGTAACGGGCCACGGCCTTTCACAATTAAAATTGTCAAGTGTCAAGTTCTCTCTCTCTCTCTCTCTCTCTCTCTCTCCTCACTCTCTCTCTCTCTCTCTCTCTCTCTCTCTCTCTCTCTCTCTCTCTCACTCCTCCTCGCTCGCTCCCTCACTCTCTCTCATCCTCTCCTCACTCACCTCCTCACTCTCTCTCTTCACTCTCTTCCTTCTCTCTCCTCTCTCGTCTTCCCTGTCTGTCTGTCTGTATCCTAGCTAAGGCGAGGGAAGGAAAACTCACCAGTTTGATTCCAGCCAGAGACACCATGATTTCATCCTCTGTGTTCAGCTTCTGTTTAGACAGTTCCTCTTGCAACCGTCCTGAAACAGACACAAAAACACCACCACCATCATCACAAGAATGTATCAAGTGATCATCATAATCATCATACTGTTTATAGCCCTACCAACCACCAAAGCCATATCAGGGCTGTCTTGTCACCTCATTCAGGTTCAGTGGCTCCAGTCACTTTCAACCTCAGGTTCGAAACCAGCACTTCCTGATACTTTCAAATATCTAACACTGCCTATCTGAAAAAAAACAACAAACATTGAATGACATAATACCTACATTACTTTACTCCTTATGGAAAATAAACCAGACTGTGCTGAGGACGCCAGCCATTGTGCTTAATTTATCATCCCCACAATATGTCTGTATCAGACATACCAAGCATGCACCTTGTGACCTGGAAAGGGATGGGCTCTGCCAGGTCAGACATACCAAACATGCACCTTTGACCTGGAGATGATGGCTCCACCAGGTTCCAATGCCAGTGACAAATATCCATATTGGAGACAGACAGACACAGCAGTCTCACCGATGTGGACAGACAGACAGACAGACAGACACAGCAGTCTATCATCATTGTGGACACAGACAGACAGGAAACAGACAGACAGAGACAAACAGTCAGAGACAGACAGGAACAGATAGACATAGACAGACCGACAGACAGACAGTCAGGAGACAGACAGACAGAGACAGACAGACAGACAAACAGGAGACAGACAGACAGTCAGAGACAGACAGACAGGAGACAGACAGACAGACAGTCAGAGACAGACAGACAGGAGACAGACAGATAGACAGGAGACAGACAGAGACAGCAGTGTTACCGATGTGGACGTCCAGTTTGCTGGCACAGTAGCGACACATGGCGGCCCGTCGTTCAGCTGACCCTGCAGTGTACTGACCTGCTGCTGCAGTTCTTGCTCCTGCACCAAAACCATCACACACACTTTGTTAATAGCTTTGTCAAGTCAATATTACATTTATCTGTAAAGCTTTGCAATGTCAAATATTTACACTTTGGTCCATAAGTCATTGCTGGTGTTGGTGAACATTTTTTTTTAAACTCCCAAAACCCCAAACAAAACCAAATACACACTCTCTTTACATGGATGCGTAACACGAATACACACACAACTCAAGACTACTTTAATGTCTCAACTTGAGAAATTATGAGTGGCATTCTAAATTTACAATTACACCACATGCATTGTTAAACAGAAGAAAAAGTAAAAAGCAACACAGTATCTTGAAATCGACAATACCCTGCGTCACATGCACACACGTACGCACGTGTGCGCAGCCACACACACACCACACACACACACACATATCAATAATAATTAAAGAGTAACAAAGCAAAATAATAACAATAATTATTTAAACACATCTAATAAAATATCTTATTAGCATAATCAATGCATATATTACCGGTATAAGTATTCCCACATTAAAATGCAGAACATGACAAAAACATTGTGGAAAAAAAAAACATTCAACACCCTTTCTACTCTTCACCCATCACAGTTTACCCTTATTCATTAACTGGAACTTTAGATAAAACGTACACACACACGCATACATATACACACATACACACGCACGCATGTACACACACACACACACACACACACTCTCTCTCACCTGCTTGGACAGCTTGCGGCCTTTGACCTTGCCTCGGGACGAGGAAGGCAGCGTGGAGTATTTGGTAGGGCTGCTGTGGGCAGAGGGCTCCTCGGGACTGAACCCCACGGGGCTGTAGCCTGCAGGGGAGGACTGGGCCGAGCGGAGGTAGCTGGGATCCGAGCGCCCCAGGGAGGAGGAGGATTGACCCCGCTGGCGGTACATGCTGTCCTCCACCTGGGACAGGCTGGCTGTCGACCCTCGCTTGTTCTGAGGGGGCGACACTGCCCAGATAACACAAGGGAGGCGTGTGTGAGAGGTTTTGTGTGTGTGTGATGTGTGTGTGTGTGTGTGTGTGTGTGTGTGTGTGTGTGTGTGGGGTGAGTGGGTTTTTTGGGGGGTGTGAGGGGTTTGCTGGCGTGTACTGTGTCTTCTACGTGGGAGGTGTGTGTGAGGAGGGGTTTTTTGTTTGTGTGTGGGGGTGGGGTGAGGAGGGTTTTTTTGTGGGGTGGGGGGTGAGAGGGTTTTTTTTTGGGGGTGGGTGGAGAGGGTTTTTTTTGTGTGGTGGTGTGTGTAAGAGTTTTGTGGGGTGTGTATGATAGTTTTGGGAATTGTGAGACTTTGTGGCGTTATGAGAGTTTTGTGTTTGATGTTTGTGTTTAGAGTTTTGTGTTATGAAATTTGGTTTACGAGAGTTTTGTGTTAGAGAGTTTTGGGTTCGAGTTTTGTGTTTGTGTGTCTGGGTTAAAGATTTAGGAGTTTTATGTTAAAGAGTTTTATGACAGAGAGTTTTGTGATAGGAGTTCTGAGCTAACATACGCAGAACACCACCTACTAAGCCCCAAACTAACGACAGTATTAGCTCAGTCACGGAGCCAGACTTTGTGATTCACCCACCTTTTAAAACAATAACAAGCAGCAACATACCACAGGGTATCATTTCCATCTTGGGATTTCTCATCTAGCTTTCTCGTCCTCCTCTTCCTTCCTCACCGTGACTTTCCATGCTGAGGGAACAGTACAATGTCTACTACAGTGCTGAGGATAAAGTCTCCCCCATCTGCCTCACTGATACTGCAGGTTCCCACCGCTTCTTCCCAGGTCTGTCCATCCAGCACAGTAGGCCATGATTGCTTCCACAGGGTGAGGGAGAGGGCTGAAAATGCTTTTGCTTTCATCACCATACAGAGCACTGGGTTAGTACTACGCTGCATAGGACTTCAGGACTGAAAATGCTTTTGCTTTCATCATCAAACAGTGGACAGGGTTAGTACTATGCTGCATAGGAGTTCAGGACTGAAAATGCTTTTGCTTTCATCATCAAACAGTGGACAGGGTTAGTACTATGCTGCATAGGAGTTCAGGACTGAAAATACTTTTTCTTTCATCATCATACAGTGGACAGGGTTAGAACTATGTTCCATAGGAGTTCAGGACTGAAATGGCTTTTGCTTTGATCATCATATGTGGCGCTCCACCACGAAATGAGTCGCTTAGCACATTACCCAATTTTGCGCTAGGAGCCTTTAAAGGCAGGTAGGGGTCAAGTTGTCAATTTTGAGATTTTGATTGATTATTAAACTAGATCTGTTTATTTACCTTATAATGAAATATCAAGGCATAATTTTTATTCCTTTTGTTTTTAAATGTGTTTTGAAAATACCAAAGCACTCATTCTGACAACCTGTTACTAAAATAAACCTGCCTGTTTCTCATTTTGTCCCATCCTGCAGGCGGATAGCCTAGTGGTCAGAACATTGCGCTGGCAATTTGAAAGACCCGGTTCGAGTCCGGTCGAGGGAATTTTCTTCCTGGAGTTAACATCAGTGCTGACTCCACTCTCCCCAAAAGTCCTTCGGATGAGACTTTAAACCGAGGCCCTGTGTGCGAACGCACGCAGAACATCTTGCGCACACGTTAAATCCTGTTCCGCTTTTCGTAAGAGTAGGCCATCGTGTGCCGGTGGGAACAGATGACAATATTTACAAAAACTGCATACACACGGGGACCGGATGAAAAAAAGCACATGATTGCTTATTCTGTTATCCTCGATATAAAAGAATAAATAAAAATAAAAATAAATATTGTCTATTCAATTTGTAATAATGTTGCACAGAGTTGTCTGATTTTCAATCTGTTTTTTGTATTTGATAGCCACTTTATTGCACATTAATAACATGTCAATAACTTAAAATTGACCTCAGGTGCACTCCGTCTCATTATGTGGTGGAGCGTCACATATAGCAGACAAGGTTAGTACTATGCAGCATAGGGCTTCAGTCAGGGTGGGTAGAAAGTCTATCTTTTTTCTTCTTTTTTCCTTTCCTTTTTTCCTTAACCCTTCCGCTGCTGCCATATTTTGCTCAGGCACATGCTGGACAAAACAGAGAGAGCGTTGAATCATGATGAACAGCGATCGTCAACTGAGCATTGCTGGCGACGGTTTCTATGACGAATGGTGTTCGTCAACAGCGCAATAAAGAGATTAATTACCTACAAGCTGCAGCACTCCCCAAAGTTGTTGTCTCTATTTTGATTTTCTCACCAAGCTTTTCCTTCCATTGCATCTTTGATCATGCCGAATCACTAGATGTGTTTTAGGAGGAAAATCTGCCATCTGGTTAATTAAGCAGTCCTCCTTGTTCCATGAGTTGCTTCCCTGTATCCATCACGTTAGGCCATCACAGGATGTTAAAGGTGGGGAAGGATTGGAAAATTTATATATATATATATATATATATACACTTCTACATACTCAAGTATGGATTAATACTATAATAATCATACCAATGTATGGATCGACAGTTATACTCACTGAACTAAAACTGATGTTTGAAAGATGACTGTCCACACTAGCTAGACAACGAAGAAAGGCTTGATCTTTAACAGTGGTCAGTTGTGTCTCTGTACTTCAAGTTCTTTGAATGCATACTCCATTCCCATTGGTGAAAATGATGTTTTTCCCCAGTGAATTTACAGATCTATGTGTTTCTATATTCTAAATAATCTTTAAAAATACTTGTGTTGTGTGAAAAGTTTGACAGTGAATGGATGACTGTGAGGCACAAACATATCTATGCATGAACACTCACACACGCATCCACGCACACATGCACATGCACAAACACACATGTGAATTCACACACAACACACACACACACACACACACACACACACACACACACACACACACACACACATAAACTCTCTCTCTCTCTCTCTCTCTCTCTCTCTCTCTCTAATTGTTGATAAAACAGAAGATCCAAATACAAGCTATATCTTTTTTTGTAAAAAAAAAATCCCCATCTTAAGAAAAAAACCACAAGCTTCCTTACTCTTGTCATAAATGTTTTCATCTTTATTCAGCATAACAATATTATCATATATATCTAATTTTACAGAAAGTTTCTCAAATACAATGATTAAAATAACACCATAAAAAAAAGCAGGTATTAATACTGTTTGGCAGTTGATATGTAACAATACTGGCAG
>CM060338.1:41486850-41489350 GCA_030674155.1 Stramonita haemastoma | reverse complement strand
ACTAAAAACCAAGTTGATTTGAAAACTACATATCTGAAATCACAGAAAATTAAAACCACCACAAAAAAAAAGGGGAGAAAAAAATACAATCACTCAAGGAACAGAACCCAAAAGACACAAACAGCAGAAAATAAAAACCTGCAGGAACTGAAAACTAAAAATCACACCCAAAAAAAACCCACCAAAATTCACAAAAATCCAAACCAAAAAAAAAAATCCACCACACAGCAAACTCACAACAAACGGCAGCAGGGAGGAAGTAAAAAAAAAACCAAAACTGAAGGAAGTAAAAAAAACAAAAAAACTGAACCACCACAACAACACCGAAAGACACATCAAAACCCAGAAAACGACACCCGGGCGGAGGAAGGGAGGTAAGCCACATCACACCACGGCACTCATCTCCCTCCTGCTGTGAGGGGGGCCCCGCAGGGGATATCTACCTGGGGAAATCTCCGTCTGCAAATTCATGGGTTCGCTGGAGGATTTGGGCAGGTTCTTTTCGAAGGTGGACACCGACAGAGTTTTGGGTCGGCTGAACTTGCGGGAGAAAGAAGAGAAGCCGCCTCGGTACTTCTGCGCCTGCGGAGCTGGAGGTCATGACCCCACGACAAGGCGGGAGAGTTTAGCCACAGGCAGGGAGGGGGGGAGGGGTGTGTGTGCGTGCGTTGTGTGTGTGTGTGTGTGTGTTGTGTGATGTATCAGAGAAACATGGGGTTCTCTGAGTACTGTGTTACACTCGGGAGAGTTTAGCCACAGGGAGGGAGAGGGGGGGGGGGGGGGGGGAGGGGTTGACGTATCAAAGAAACATGGGGTTTTCTCTGTGTACTGTGTTACACTTGACTTTGTGGGTGCTGTTTATACTGTGGTGGGTGCGTGCTGATGTTCAGAACCTGTGTTGTGCTATATTGCTATATACATAAAGTGGTATAAAATATTAAAAAAAAAAAATTTTTTAAAGTTTTTGTTCAAGACTTACACTGACTTGTGGGTGCTGTTTTTTTTGTGGTGGGTGCGTGTTGATGTTCAGAACCTGTGTTGTGCTATATTGCTATATACATAAAGTGGTATAAAATATAAAATAAAAAATATTTTAAAAAGTTTTTGTTCCAGACTTACACTGACTTGTGGGTGCTGTTTTTTTTGTGGTGGGTGCGTGCTGATGTTCAGAACCTGTGTTGAGCTATATCGCTATATACATAAAGTGGTATAAAATATAAAATTTATAAAAAAATAAAAAAAAGTTTTTGTTCAAGACTTACACTGACTTGTAGGTGCTGTTTTTATACTGTGGTGGGTGCGTGCTGATGTTCAGATTGAACCTGTGTTGTGCTATATTGACATTATTTTTTGTCCAAGACTTACACTGACTTGTGGATGCTGTTTTTATTGTGATGGGTGCGTGCTGATGTTCAGAACCTGTGTTGTGCTATACTGATATTTTTTTTATGTGGTAATCGTTCTTATATATGGCTTGTAACCTGCAGGAATTTCTCTGTTTTAGAGATAATAAAGTATTTAGAATTTGAATTTGAATTGAATTTGAATCGCACAGAATCAGGAGAAATATGCTAGCAGAAAAAACGTAGGAGAAAGACTTTAACTTTAAACAAAACAGACACATTAGACAGAAGACTTTACTTGGTATCATTTCTAAGATGGGCATTTCAGATTAAATATACTATCATTTATAGTCACATATATTCACACACAAATATGTCATTTCATATAATCATAGCACAGGTCACAGCAGCAATACGAACAGTTCATGTACAAATATTATTCATGGCATGAGTGATCAATAATAACAAATCATATTTCTGAAGGCCATGTCAGAAAACAAGAAAGCAGCATATGTATATTATATATAAGATAGATAAGAAAAAGTATTAGCTTTGATCAGCGAGCTACAGTATAAGCAAAGAGTGCTTTACAAGCTTTTGGCGTTCTCCTGGTGTAAGCACAGAGAGAGGGAGGGAGAGAGAGAGAGAGAGAAAGAGAGAGAGAGAGAGAGAGGAGAGAGAGAGAGAGAGAGAGAGAGAGAGAGAGAGAGAGAGAGAGAGAGAGAGAGAGAGAAAGAGAGAGAGAGAGAGAGAGAGAGAAAGAGAGAGAGAGAGAGAGAGAGAGAGAGAGAGAGAGAGAGAGAGAGAGAGAGGAGAGAGAGAGAGAAGAGAAACCTTGTGCAAGTTTTAGGCATTCCATTCCTGCATTATCAGCAAATATGTCCTTTACAAGCTTTAAGCATTTTTAATGCAGAGAAAGTCTGGTTGAAGAGTGGATACAATACAGCAGAATGGCAAGTTTGAAAGCAATCTATTCAATGAATAAAAGATTTCAATCATACATTTATTCACACACACAAACACACACACACACACACACACACACACACACACACACACACACACACACACACACACACTCACACACTCACACAACACTTTTTTTCCTGCTAACCACTATTCAAATTTGTCTATAATCTCACTTTTCCATCAGTTCA
>CM060338.1:41471850-41481850 GCA_030674155.1 Stramonita haemastoma | reverse complement strand
TCCATTGCATACTCTTTGCCTTCATGGTGAATGGTAGAATTTATGCAACCTCTTTTTAGAGGTCACTTCCTAACTGGCTAGCTGTACCCACCTGAGAAGCTGTGCAGAGATGTGACATCACATGGGCCAATGTCCACTCTGTTACATGTATAATATATATATCTGTAAAAGGTGAAGATAAAGGTGTCCCATAACCTAAGTGGTCGTAGGGGAGCGAGGCATCAGAGACCTCAGCTTCTCTAGGGGCCAGCATGTTGAGGGCGGCACCCATCTCCTCTCCCTTGCTGCTTTACCTTCCCTGACCCTAAATGTCTCCAACCACTAAAAGCTGTAGAATCCAACACACCACCCAAGATACCCAATAAAAAAAAGGGGGGGGGGGGGGGGGGGGGGTAAAAAAAAAACCAACAGCCCCAACAAACCCCAAAGAAGAGAAACAATTAGACTGGAAAACAAAAACACTTTCAAACTTAACACATCGAGACAATTCTTTTAATAATAAAAAATAAAAAAGGCAACAACAACAACAAAAACCCAAACAGACAAGACAGATAGAACAGCTGTCACTTTCCCCCATTTTCAGCTACTTTCAGTTGCTACCCATCCCATCCCAGCCCAGCCCAGCCCAGCTGGTGCTACTTATAGCAGGAACTGATCACACTTGAAACCGGTAAAAAGGAAGGTATGCGCTATTTTTAGCACTGGACCTTGGATCTTGGACTGAGTTTTGCTGGATAAGCAGGCTGTGATAGATGAATAGACAGACAGACAGGCGGGCAGACAGACAGAGACAGACAAACAGACAGGCGGACAAACACAGACAAACAGGCAGGCAGACAGGCAGGAAGGCAGACAAGCACAGACAGACAGACAGGCAGGCAGGCAGACAAGCACAGACAGACAGACAGACAGGCAGACAATGAGCAGAGGAGACAGACGAGATCTACATGAATATATCATACTCACTAGGCATCATGTTCCAGATAGCGAGGATCCAGCATATCCCTGATGATGGGCCTTCAACAACACAACAAACAAACTCTTGTCACCTTGCATCATATCTAGATATAAATATAAACAAATAAATAAATATATATATATATATATATATATATATATATATATATATATATATATATGTGTAGATATATATATATATATATATATAGATATATAGATATATATATATATGTGTAGATATATATATATATATGTGTAGATATATAGATAGATAGATAGATAGATAGATAGATAGATAGATAGATAGATAGATAGATAGATAGATAGATAGATAGATATAGATATAGATATAGATATAGATATATATATATATATATATTATATATGTGGCGCTCCACCACGAAATGAGTCGCTCAGCACATTACCCAATTTTGCGCTAGGAGCCTTTAAAGGCAGGTGGGGGTAAAGTTGTCAATTTTGAGATTTTGATTGATTATTAAACTAGATCTGTTTATTTACCTTATAATGACATATCAAGGCATAATTTTTACTCCTTTTGCTTTTAAATGTGTTTTGAAAATACCAAAGCACTCATTCTGACAACCTGTTACTAAAATAAACTTGCCCGTTTCTCATTTTGTCCCATCCTGCAGTCTATCATTTCAATTTGTAATAATGTTGCACAGAATTGACCGATTTTCAATCTGTTTTTTTTGTATTTGATAGCCACTTTATTGCACATTAATAGCATATCAATAACTTAAAATTGACCTCAGGTGCACTCCGTCTCATTATGTGGTGGAGCGTCACATATATATATATATATATATATATATATATATATATATATATATATATATATATATATATATATATATATATCTGTCAGAGTTAGTTGTACAATTTCCCAGCAAAACAGAACAAAACTTGCACTGATGTCTAAGAAAGAGTCACTGATCTGAAAAGATCAAAGTACAAACAAACAAGTTAAAAAAAAACAAAAAAAAACTTGCCTGTATTTTTTCTAAGACACTACAATCTGGAAACTGCCCCACAGAAAATTAATTTTTTTTTTTACTGCTCTGTGATCAAGGAAAATAAGGACCTACCATTCTGAAACGTTAAAGAGAAAGAGAGTTTGACTGTCTGTAAAAGGGCTGTGTTCAACAGAAAAGTACTATATTATTTCTACTTCTAACTTTATATAAACAATAACAAAATGACAGAAAATTAGTACATTGACAAACCAGCAAAATTATGTTTTCATTGGATATAATGACCAGGAACTAAAACAGCTGTAGTAATAAATCCAGAGATATCACTCACACAAAATATACACTGGATGAGTAAAATCCAAAAACAGTTTGGAAAAAAGCACAGTGACAGAAATCAGAATACAACTAACATGATGAAGTTCATGTATTCTGTAATGCCAGCATTTCAAATTCATGACAAAATCATCAAGAACACAGAGTCACAAACAGTTTACTAAGAGTTGGAACTACAAAATGAAAACAAACTAATAAAAAATGACTGACAAAAAAATCCACATATGTTGTTACTTTATACATAAAATCAGAATGGTCATTACTGCTAAAGAGACTCCAATGCTATCACCAAAATGTTACACTTAAAACTTTTTTTTTTTCAACTCAAATCTTTGGAAGCATTCTTGAAATGATAAAGGAGTTGTAATGATTACCTGCCCTTGTTTTCCTTCACCACTCTTTGTCATATATATAAATTTACATATATAGACTAGGCCAGGTAAAGCAAAAGTGGACAGTCTTTTCTAAGGACAGGGAAGGGAAAGAGAGAGGAAAACTAAAGGTATAAGGAAAAGAGAGTGATGAGAGAGAACTAGCAACTGCACTACACAATACAGAAGCCAAATGCGTATTGCGGTGTGTGTGGTGCATGTGTGTGTGCATGCATGCATGCATGCATGCGTGTGAATGTGTGTGCTTGTGCATGTCCATGCAAATGCATGCATGAGTGCGCATGCACGCATGTGCGTGAACACATACTACGCACATGCACATGCAAACACATTCACAAGCCACTTTTTTTTCTAGGATAATGAAAAACGTTGTCTTGAAAGCTGAGGGACACCAAAACAGGCATCACAGAGAAAGGAAGCTATCACACACAACTGACAGACAGACAGACTGACAGACAGACAGACAGACTGAGATTCACTTAGATGTGAGGACAGAAAAAATAGAATGACACTAAAACTGGAAGAGACCATGAGTATCTGACCTGTCCTTCCTCATGTTTACATCATTTAACAATTTCAGTAAAGGGAAAGGGATACTTAAGCATTTCTCTTGCGATTTTCTTCGTTCAACATACTAAATTCAACCAAAGAAAGTTTTTTTTAAATAGTAATAAAAAACAGGAAAGCCAACTCTAAATGTAGGCAAGAAGTATTTTCCTAGTAAATGAGAGGGCACAGCCAATGCTAAATGACGATGTCGACAAACAGGGCCTGCAGGAGATTCTACGATTTCCAGAAGAGTGATAGAAACTGAAGCATGCAAAATAGACAAAAAGCACTGACATGACAAAACCATGACACCGACAGAAAACTCAATCACCGACAATGTTTAAATGAAGGCACATAAGTCCACATACAACAGACAACGACAATAATGTTGATTACGTATATGTCACAGAGTAAAGAATGGAAATGGGATAGACACCAAACGTTTTCTTTGTAATTCACTTCTGATACCACCACATCACCACAAACAATGTAACATTTTTTTACTTTCTCTATGGCTACAGGGAATCAACCTCAGAATCTCCTTTGTTAAATGAATCTGAATGACTACATAAGAGAGAGAGACACTGGGCCTATTCTTTGATGATCTGAAGAAGTCATGTGTTTTTGCTGTTGTTATTAGATTTACATCCCAACAGAGATTTCCAATTTAGGGACTGGAAAAGTGACGTTTTTGTTGTTGTTGTTGTTGAGATTATATCATTGTCCCAGCAGAAATATCCAATTTAGGGACTGGAAAAATTGTTTAATGTTGTTGTTGTGATTAAATTAACTTCCCAGCAGAGATTTCCGATTTAGGGACTGTGAGTAAGAGTCATAGTGTCTAAAGTGGAAATGTGACAAAAAGCACCAAATTTATATCTATAGACTTCAGAATGAGCTTGTATCCAAAAGCATGGTAAACATTTCTGCAGAAAGATATGGTTTACTTCTGTTAAAAATAATCTGATCTGATATGATCCACATTTTTTGGTTCTATTTCCTGAATTCAAGACAGCATCATTTACAAAACTGCACAATGGACTGACAGGATCAATCCACACCAAACAAGGGAGAAGACTGTCACACCACCTGACAATGGGAAACAACTCACTTGCCCACAGTGTTTGTCCTGATCAAGTTATTGGATTAGCCGCAGAGAGAGAGAGGAGAGAAAAAATGAAAAAGAGAGTGTGTTCACTCAGAGAATAAACTGATCAACAAGCACATTCATCAATAAGTTTAAAAAATCTTTCTACAGCTAACAAAGAAGAAATGATCAGCTCAAAGCATAACAATTTTTTGTAATTACATCTCAAACAAATCACACACACATACACACAAGGGCTATAGAGTTATGCAAATAAATAAAATACAAATTACAAACAAAACAAAACAAAAAATGCGAACACTACTTTAGCAAATAAAAAACAAGATGAAGAAAAACATTGAAGAAAATAGAAGTTAGGAACTTTAAATAGAAGCAAACCATACATCCAAATAAAATGCTACAGATCAAAAATATATTATTTCCTTTCCTTTCCTGTTTCACACAGAAAACCTTGTATAAAAGCATCATCTTCTTACATAATTAATATGCATCCCTTTAACCCTGAAGTCGGAATGCAGTTACCTTCATGATGAATAAAAACGGTCGCTTACACAAAATCTTACTATTGTTGAACCTCGGAGCTCTAGCCCAGGAACAAGCACAAGCACAAGCACACACGCACGTGCGCGCGCGGACACACACACACACACACACACACACATGCACACACACACACACACACACACACACACACACACACACACACACACACACACACACACACACACACACCAATATGCATCTCTTTGAATTTGATTCAGAACAAAAAGCGTTACTTAACACCTTCTCCATATTGTGCTTTGGTTACTACAACACAAACATAACCTGTCAAATCTTCAATTTTATCTACTGCTGCAATGCCTTCAGTGCCTGGGCTTTATGATCCCAGTTCTTGATTAAACCATTGACTCTGGGGGCAACAGCAAAGTGAGAGGCTGTATGATTGTTTGTGTGTTGTATCAGTCGAATGCAAGCGCTTTGATTTATTTTTGCAAGATATAGCGCTATATGAATTCAATGTATTATTATTATCATTATCAGTGGCTTTCCCAGTCATGGAATTCCACTTTACAGCTTAGTCTTTAGTGATCAACTATGACTCTCTGACTAGGAGGCTTGACTTGCACAGTCCTTATGTGCTGCAGCCCTGGGGGCTAGTTGGCCTTTGGAGAACATCTCCAACGCAGACTGTCCTTATTACCACTTGGCTGAGAGAGAGGGGATGTACTGTGGGCAAGGCACCTCCACTATAATCAAATTTTTGCCCAATATCCAAAACAGCAGCTGCCTCCTCTGCTGGTTTGGAAGTTATTGTTGAACGACAGACAAACATGACAAAACTCAGAATCTGTTGTTCTCTGTTCCATGGAAAACACTGTGTCAAGAGCAAAGGGAGCATATACTTTTGGTTCATGATGGTTCATTACATCACTGCTAAGTGGTGAATTATGGTTCATTACATTACATTACTTTCAGCGGTGAATGAAGATTCATTACATCACTGTTTGGTGGTGAATGATGGTTCATTACATTACTGTTTAGCAATGAATGACGGTTCATTACATTACTGTTTAGTGGTGAATGATGGTTCATTACACCACTGTTTAGCAGTGAATGATGGTTCACTACATTACATCACTGTTTAACAATGAATGAGGTTTATTACATCACTGTTTAGCAATGAATGAGGTTTATTACATCACTGTTTAGCAATGAATGAGGTTTATTACATCACTGTTTAGCAATGAATGAGGTTTATTACATCACTGTTTAGCAATGAATGAGGTTTATTACATCACTGTTTAGCAGTGAATATGGTTCATTACATCACTGTTTAGCAATGAATGATGACTCATTACACTACAAATGATCGCTGTTACTGTTAAGTAGTGAATGACAGCTCATTACATTACTGTTAAGAACTGAATGATGGTTCATTACATTACAATCACCATTACTGTTTAGCAGTGAATGAAGATTTGTTATATCACAATCACCATTACTGTTTAGCAGTGAATGATCGTTCATTACACTACAAAGGATCCCGGTTACTCACAGAACGTTGTCTGTCTCTGAGGCGTGCAGGAAAGCCTGGTGGTCATAGTGCAGCACAAAGATGATGGGAGCCAGCAACTCGTGCATGCCCTGTCACACACCATCATCAGCATCAGCATCATCATCACAATCACAACAACGATAAGAATAATGATAAGATAGTGTGTGAGTATTATTTGTTATTGATTGCTTGTGTCTTGTATAGGTCAAAAGCAAGCCCTTTGATTTGTTTTTGCAAGATACAGTGCTTTATAAATTCCATGTATTATTATTAATAATAATATTATTATTATTATAACTACAAGAACAGTACTGCTTCTGCTACTGCTACTACTACAAACAAGAATAACAATCAATGATGATGATAATAATGACAACAATCATTGTGATGATTCTAACAATAAACACAAAAAAGTTGTTTGAAAATGAAGATAAAGTGTAAGCCTAAAGTATCAAAAACATTAGTTTAAAACATTTATCATCAAATGCTTTACTAATTTTTTTTTTAAATGATAATAACAGTGAAGCAAAGGCCTTTTGCTTTGTTTATCATTATGGACAGGTTTGCTATCACAAGAACATAAAAACCCCAAGAAGAAAAAATACACTCTTGAAGGGAGATAATGTCTTTTTTCTCATACATGTTATCTCCCATTATTCAATAACTGCCTCATACAGCTGTCCACTGTTCAAATTTCAGTCAGGACAGAGGGAAAGCAATACACAGATCCTTCCTGTGCTGCCAAGTTTTAAGAGAAAATGTTCCCAAAGAAATCAGGAATGTCAGCAACCAATTTTTCACTCACCCAAATCATAATTTTTTTACCCCGAGGTTTCTTCATTTTTTAAAGCTTCAATCAGTATTATCTACTTTATACACTACAACATCTCAGAGAGCTTTGCACATGTATCTGATGGTTAAAGATTGCACAGAAAAAAACAACAACAACAACAATCAACATTCTGTTGACCTCTTTTAATCACATTTTCCTTTTCCTTTTCCTCAAATTTTGAAAGTGAGTGAAAACAGTGAAATTACTCAAAGGCTTTGGAATGACCTACACACCAACTTAACCAGAAATACTGCAAGCTCTTTCTGTAACATTATACACAACACAGGTTAACATTACCTTTCCATTGAAAAAGTGTGCATACTGTAATCAACAAAATCAATTTTCACACTATTTTTTTTCAACACCTTAACGTCCTTAGCAGCTTGCTTAATCAATTAAAAAAAAAAAAAGGTGAAGGTGTCCCATAACCTAGGCGGTCATAGGGGAGCGAGGCATCAGAGACCTCAGCTTCTCCAGGGGCTAGCATATTGAGGGCGGCGCCCATCTCCTCTCCCTCGCTGCTTTACCTTCCCTGACCCTAAAGAGGGCAGGTACCCATTTACACCTGGGTGAACTGGGGGGACTGTACTGAAGCCAAGACGTGCAAACAGTCACCCATCCAACTGGTAACCACGCTCAACGCTGCTTTACTTGACTGGGGGAAGCAAGCACACTGACCCCTGAGCTATCCTGCCTGCCCCCTTGCTTAATCATTTATTATCAACCATTAATTGATCAATTATTCAGCAGTGCCTGATTTTAAAACAAAAAAACACACCCACAATAAAAAGACAACAGTCCGCATGAAAAAAAAAAAAAGAAACAAGTTCTAAAATCATTTTGAGAACACTATCAAGTTACATGTGTGTGTGTTTGTGTTTGTGTATGCATGTTTTTTTTTGTGTTTGTGTTTTTGTTGTGTTGTGTTGTGTTGTGTTGTGTTGTGTTGTGTTGTGTTGTGTTGTGTTGTGTTGTGTTGTGTTGTGTTGTGTTGTGTTGTGTTGTGTTGTGTTGTGTTGTGTTGTGTTGTGTAGTGTAGTGTAGTGTGTGTGTGTGTGTGTGTGTGTGTGTGTGTGTGTGTGTGTGTGTGTGTATGTGTGTGTGTGTGTGTGATCAAAGCGTTAGAGAAGGCTGATTAGTAGGAATGCATAACACTAAATACACTGGCATTGGACTAGCAACACATTTCAACCCAATACTACAGCCAGATATGCTAAACTCACGTTAGTCAGCCAGCCAGTCAAGCTGCTAGTCAGCATGCCCCTCTCTCTCTCTCCTCTCTCTCTCTCTCTCTCTCTCTCTCTCTCTCTCTCTCTCCTCTCTCTCTCTGTGCCTCTCTCTCCTCTGTCTGTCTGTCTGTCTTTCTATCTCTGTTGCCTCTGTCTGTCTCCTTTTCTCTGTCTGTCTGTCTCTCTCTCTGTCTCTCTCCTCTGTCTCCTCTGTCTGTCTGCCTGTATTTCTCTCTCTCATTTACCACCAAATACTTTTCAGTCTCCCCCCCCCCCACCCCACCCCCCATCCCCAAAAAAACCCATCCCACAATGAACACTATTTCTACAAAACCACTGGAAGTTATTTTCGAACATGCAGATATATCTATAACTACAACTCAGCATCTACACGATTATATGAGAGACATCGTAACTATTATCGGGCATGCAGCTCCACACATCTACACACAAAAGACAGAAAACATCCCACAGGAGAGCAGAGATGAGTGAACACAGAAAACCACAGTGAGTGGACACAGAAACACCACACAGAGTCAGTCAGCAGATGAGAGGAGAAACTGAGGACAGAGACTGAGTCGAGCCACTGACCTGCTTATAAGAAATTTTTTCATGTTCGCGACAATACGAGAACAGAACATCAGTGAGAGCATCTTGCATCCCCGAGTCGCGGAAGAACTGAATTTCTGGAAAGCTAAAACAACACAGAAACACACCCAGAACATAAAGTAAACAACAACGACAGCTAGGAAAAGAAAACAAACAAAAATTGAAAGAGAGTGAAAAATAAAAAAGGAAGAAGACAAAAAGATATTAACAAGCAGATGTGATCCTGTTAGGAAACAACAGAAAAAAACTGATGACACTTTCACAATAATGATCAAACTGCTTCCAAAACTGTGACTGAGGCTTCAGGTAAGTGCTCCATTTCCAGAAAACATCAACACAACAGCTGTGCTTTTAACAGCCACAATCTTTGCTGATGATGTGAGATACACAAAACATAACAACAAACAATAACAGTGGTTGATCGACAACAGCCATACTCAAGCCAGGATACACAGACAGCAGCCAAAACTCTGGACATACAGCGACAGAGACAAACCACAGCAAAGCACACAACGATGACTTCAGTTCACTCCACCTCGCATGCCGGTTCAGTACTGAGATCAACGGGTCATCTCACAGATTCCTCAGATGGTGTTAGATTCCCAAACAGCAAATTTCCCTCAGGATGCAGCAATGCATGCCCCTTAAAAGCAACGCACACTAGCATTCAATGTTATTCACATAACTCAAATCATAGAAAAGTGACTGCCTTGGTTCGATCGATCTTTCTGAGGGAGAAATGCTGCATCCCAACCAAGCAATACCACCCAAGCTGTCCTTGCTTGAGCAATGCACAGATGGCAGGTTGTTGTGAAAACCTTGGCTTCAACTGACTTCACCTACAGCTGTTTTGAGGAGATGACCAGGCAGCAATTCAATCCTGACACAGTTTGTCTCGCTTCAAGTTTGTTAAAATCATGACGCGGTCATCCCAAAA
>CM060338.1:41441850-41466850 GCA_030674155.1 Stramonita haemastoma | reverse complement strand
GATGCTACAGAACTACAAGAACTACAATAAATGGCCTATGGGGCTTAACAACAAACCTTTAGCCATGTCACACGTTACATTGTGACTCACCCTCCAACAGATGCTACAGAACTACAAGAACTACAATAAATGGCCTATGGGGCCAGGGTTCGTAATTGTCGGTATTTTACCGATTGTAAACAGGGAATACCGAAAATTTTCGAAGCAGCCGGTACCACGTACCGATTCTGTTTGCCTGTGACTGATTAGATTTCCGTCTCAAAAAAAAAGTCTGAAGTGACATTTTCTGACAGTCTGTCATGCGCCTGTACTGTGCTTACGCACCTACCCCTTCCTACCACCACCCCTTCGGACGAACATCTTCGGCGCCAGCATGATTAGCCTAGCACGCAGAACAGCAAGCTTTAATGTGAAAGAATAGAGCTTCACGCTCTTCTCGGCATGACAGTAACTTCCATTCACAATGAGTAAATGGGGCCTAGATTTATTTAATCTTTATTCTTTTAATCTTTTATATCGAGGATAATGGAATAAGCACACCTGTGCTTTTTTACATCTAGTCCCCATGTGTATGCAGTTTTGGAAATGTCATCTGTTCCCACCGGCACACTATGGCCTGCTCTTACGAAAAGCGAAAAGCGGAGGGTCTTTGACTATGAATTTGCGGGTTGCTTTGAGAGAGAAGAGTCGAAAACTAAATCTAAATTGAACGAAAGATCTAGATGAGCGCTAAGCATAGAAACAAGAAAGAAGAATATAAGTCTCACGAATGATGCCATGAAAAACAACAGACTGACACGGACAGTGGCACAAGCGCTAGAAAAAAAATCCTATTTCCTGCGTGGCTTCGTGCCCAAGAAGCGAGTGGCAGCAGCACGGCAGTCAAAGTCTGAGAGATTTGCGTTCAATTTAGATTTAGTTTTGCTGCCGAACAATCCCCCCCTCCCCCACCCCCTCACTGAATAGTTTCGTTTTGTTCACAGTAGGTACCGGATTTTATTTTCTGGGGACCGATTTTGGGGGAGTTGGTCAAGATATCTCTGAAATGGCAACTCGCAGTACCGGTTTTAAAAATCCTAGCGCGAACCCTGTGGGGCTTAACAACAAAGCTTTAGCCATGTCACATGTTACATTGTGACTCACCCTCCAACAGATGCTACAGAACTACAAGTACTACAATAAATGGTCTATGGGGCTTAACAACAAACCTTTAGCCATGTCACACGTTACATTGTGACTCACCCTCCAACAGATGCTACAGAACTACAAGTACTACAATAAATGGTCTATGGGGCTTAACAACAAAGCTTTAGCAATGTCACATGTTACATTGTGACTTACCGTCCAACAGATGCAACAGAACTACAAGAACTACAATAAACGGCCTATGGGGCTTAACAACAAAGCTTTAGCCATGTCACACGTTACATTGTGACTCACCCTCCAACAGATGCTACAGAACTACAAGAACTACAATAAATGGCCTATGGGGCTTAACAACAAACCTTTAGCCATGTCACACATTACATGGTGACTTACCCTCCAACAGATGCTACAGAACTACAAGAACTACAATAAATGGCCTATGGGGCTTAACAACAAACCTTTAGCCATGTCACATATTACATGGTGACTTACCCTCCAACAGATACTACGGAAGCGACAGGGCCTCAGTTCCCCGGCTATGGCCTGCTGTCGTAGCCATCGCAGGTAGTAGGGGCGGTTGAAATGGCGCTCCCACTCCACGCTGCAACAGGAATTTGATACGATAATTTTTCTCTGTGTGTGTGAGTGTGTGTGTGTGTGTGTGTGTGTGTGTGTGTGTGTGTGTGTGTGTGTGTGTGTGTGTGTGTGTGTGTGTGTGTAAGTGTGTGTGTGTGTAAAAGTGTGTGTGTAAGAGTGTGTGTGTGTGTGTGTGTGTGTGTGTGTGTGTGTGTGTGTGTGTGTGTGTGTGTGTGTGTGTAAGTGTGTGTGTGTAAGTGTGGTGTGTGTGTGTGTGTGTGTGTGTGTGTGTGTGTGTGTGTGTGTGTGTGTGTGTGTGTGTGTGTGTGTGTGTGTGGTGTGTGTGTGCGTGTGTGTGTGTGGTGTGATGTGTGTGTGTGTGTCGTGTGTGTTGTGGTGTGTGTGTGTGTGTGTGTGTGTGTGTGTGTGTGTGTGTGTGTGTGTGTGTGTGTGTGTGTGTGTGTGTGTGTGTGTGTTGTGTGTGTGCGTGTGTCTGTGTGTCGTGCTGGTGTCTGTGTGTCTGTGTGCATCTGCATGCATGCATATGTGCATGCATGTGTGTGTGGTTTTTTGTTGAGGTTTTAAGTTTGTTTGTTTTTATACTGAGGATAATGGAATAAGCACTTATGTGCTTTTTTACATCCACTCCCCGTGTGTATGCAGTTTTTTAAATCTTGTCATCTGTTACCGCCGGGAATTTGTGAGTGTATGTGTGTCTGTGTGTGCTCCCTCGCTTGCATGCATGCATGTGCATGAGTACATATGTGCATGCATGGATGTGTGTGTGCATACATGCATTCATGTGTGTGTGTGTGTGTGTGTGTGTGTGTGTGTGTGTGTGTGTGTGTGTGTGTGTGTGTGTGTGTGTGTGTGTGTGCGTGTGAGCAATATGTAGGTGTATGCATTGTACCTCTTCCATAAAGTGTATGCATGCCTGTAAGAGCACACGAGCATCATTCATGTATGCGAGTGCTCCTGCAAGTCTACACATGCCTACCCATACAGTCACACACACTGAGCTCATGAGCATTTCCATAACCACCACAAGAAAAAAAAAAAAAAAAAAACATCTTCCAGAAACATACACTACCCACTTTTCAAACCACTTCCATGACAACCAGCGACCCAATCACAACACCGGCGACACCTGCAGCTTTATCATGGGCAATAACTCCTCCTCTCCATCTGTCAGGAAATTTGATCCCCCTCACCATCTATCAATACCCCCCCCCACCCCACCCCACCCTTCTCCTGCCACCCCATCCATTTTCATCAACAGAACCCTAGGGAGTGCATCAATTTGCCGGCTGATAAGGCCAATAAATTTTGCGCCACAAATGGCCGTTCATGCGATGTGTTGCTACTGCTATACATCTCTGATAAAGCAAAAAAAAAAAAAAAAAAACTGGGTCTGTCTGACCTAGTTGGGGGATGAGAAATTCTTTGTTTTTAATGACAGCTTGCGAATTGGGTTATTAAACCGAATGTTAAATTCTCAGCTGTTTGTAGGTAAGGGACATGAAAAATAAATGTTTAAGACTTACACAAAAACACATTGACAGGTAATAGTCCTTTAATGTAGATACTTTACTTATGTTTGTCAACATAAATTTTCATAATTATACTTCTTTCTCTGAAATCTATAATCTCATTCTTTGATTCTATAATTTGTAACTCATCATAGGTAAAGTACAAATACACACAAGGAACACACACTGAGCACACTACGGAAGTTGGAAGACCGTGGGGAGTGGAGGAAGCTGGTTGCAGAATCTTCATTCACTTACTCACTCACTCTCTCTCTGTCTCTCTCTCTCACACACACCACACAACACACACACACACACACACACACACACACACACACACACACACACACACAGAGGAACACACACACACACACCACACACACACACACACACACACACACACACACACACACACACACACCACACACACACACGAACACACACAAATACACACACACACATGCATTTACACCCACACTCACACACACACACAAACACCCACACAAACACCCACACCCAAACACACTCTCTCTCTCTCTCTCTCTCTCTCTCTCTCCTCTCTCTCTCTCTCTCTCTCTCTCTCTCTCTCTCACTCACTTACACACACACACACACACACACACACACACACACACACACACACACACACACACACACACACACACACACACACACACACCTGTAGGAATGCTGGCCACTGGTAGGTGTAGAAGATTTTTCACTGAAGTCCTCCACCACTTCCCAATGCCGATCCAGGGGGTCGACATTTTCTCGATCATGGCTGTCACGACGTTTGGTGTTGTTGTTGCTCTCTGATAAACACACACAAAAACATACCAATATCATCAACGATATGAAGGTTTTATTGAGAAAATAGTAGTGGTGGAAAAAACGAGTGCAGGTAACCGCTTACAACTTCTCAATCATTTTGAAGATATAATATCAAAATTCAAATTAAAAAAAAAAAAATCTCTAGAAAAATAAAATCTTTCAATGACAATTTGAAGGAAAGATAGGAATAGGTAAAGGTATAAGGTAAAGGTGTCCCATAACCTAGGTAGTCGTAGGGGAGCGAGGCATCACAGACCTCAGCTTCTCTAGGGGCCAGCATATTGAGGGTGGTGCCCATCTCCTCTCCCTTGCTGCTTTACCTTCCCTGACCCTAAAGAGAGCAGGTACCCATTTACAGCTGGGTGAACTGGGGGGACTGTACTGAAGCCAAGGCGCGCAAACGGTCACCCATCCAACTGGCAACCACGCTCGACGCTGCTTAACTTGACTGGGGGAAAGCAAACGTTCTGACCACTGAGATATCCTGCCCCCGATAGGAATAATGTTAGATAAAAAAAATAATAATAAATAAAAAACCAGAACAGATTAAAAAGGGAACAGATAAGACAGGAGGCTAACAAAAATGAAATAAACAAGAGAAAAAACAAAGCAGAAACGTGTTTGGATCCAGTTACTGTACTATGTTTTTATGGGAGGAGGGTGGTAAAGGAAGCAGGGAGAGGAAGTGGGGGATAAAAGAACAAATGGGGAAGGGAAGTAAAATGATTGGAAGAAGATAAAGGAAGAGAGAGAGAGAGAGAGAGAGAGAGAGAGAGAGAGAGAGAGAGAGAGAGAGAGAGAGAGAGAGAGAGAGAGGAGAGAGAGAGAGAGAGAGAGAGAGAGAGAGAGAGAGAGAGAGAGAGAGAGAGAGAGAGAGAGAGAGAGAGAGAGAGAGAGAGAGAGAGAACACTGAACACTGAAATTGTTTCATGTACATCGGCCTTAGACCTAAATACACTTTCAGGGGCAAAAATGGAAAGATGCAAAAAAATGAAATATAACTTTTCGTAAACTTTGATACGGTTTTGCCATAGTACTTTGGCGTGTAATGAACATAGTGCACTTTTGAATATGTATATTCCGAAATCATGACTAAATGAATAAATAAAGGCTGACACTTTATAACAGACAAAATACAAACATCGGGCACATCGTACATCATGACAATTGAAATCATTTTACTCACAGACTTCCATTGTCAAAATAGTTATAACTTATAGTACTCATAAACTACTGCATTTTCAAGAGAGAGAGAGAGAGAGAGAGAGAGAGAGAGAGAGAGAGAGAGAGAGAGAGGGGAGAGAGAGAGAGAGAGAGAGAGAGAGAGAAAACAGGAAAGAGAGAGAGAGGACAAGAACCAAAGAAAAACAGACACGCAAAAACAAGGAAATAAAGGAAATAATATCACATTTCAAAAAAGAGGAAACAACAACAGAATGAGAATGTTATCTAGGAGTGAAGAGGAAATTTGTAAAAATCATGAAAAATTTATTTTTATAGCACATCATGTTACTCTTATGGTAGAAAGCACCCACCCCCCCTCTCTCTCTCTCTCTCTCTCTCTCTCTCTCTCTTCTCTCTCTCTCTCTCTCTCTCTCTCTCTCTCCGCATGTCACCTCCAAACAACAACACTAACAACAACAACAAAAAGAAAGCAAGCAAGAAAAACAGTAAACCTACAAACCAACCAACCAACCAACCAACCAGCCATCCTCTTCAACAACCAACCAACCAACCTAACAATCACAACTTATATCAAACAAAGTAGTACCAGCCCAACAACACTCTACACTTCTTTTTTTTGGGGGTTAAACTTGACTTTTGTTGTTATTGCTACCCTATTACCTTTGTTCTAGTATGAATAAAGGTACTCAAGATAAATGTATTTCTACATCGTTTTTTCCCTAAAAAAAAACACAAAAAAACTTGCAAGATAATTGAAACATTGATATGTGTAATACAAAATATCAGAATGCTACATACTGTGTTGACATTTAACATTTTGTTGTTTTATTTCGTTTTAACATCTTCCACTTTGTGATATTGGACGATAAAGAACGTTTTGTATTGATATAATAATCAATAATAATAATAATAATATGATAATACTGATACTACTACTATACTATAATAATATACTATATAATAATAATAATAATAATAATAATAATAAATGATAAAATAATTTAAAAAATAATAATGATGATGATGATGATGATGATGATGATGATGATGATGATGATAATCATCATCATCATCATCTCATCACATCATCAAATGATCATAACAACAACAACAAAACAACAACAACAACAACAATAATAATAATAATAATATAATAATAATAATAATAATGCATAATGATAATAACAACAACATAATATAATAATAGTAATAATAAAATGTATGGGCTCAGGCCTACCTTTGTTGCTTCTGACGGCGTTTTCCCCAAACTGCTCCAGCGAAGACAAGATGTCCTCTTTGGTGGGCGCTGGCTCTGAGTTCTTTGGGGTAGCCTGAGAAGCTCCCCCCTTCAACCGCGTGAACATCTTGGGTTTGGGGTCCTTTCTGTGAGGGGGGGAAAAAAATACAAAGATTTGATTTGATTTTTGATTTTATTCTCTTATATCCAGGATAATGGGATAAGCACTCTTGTGCTTTTTTTTACATCCAGTCCCCGTGTGTATGCAGTTTTGTAAATGTCATCTGAGTGAGAGAGAGAGAGAGGAGAGAGAGAGAGAGAGAGAGAGAGAGAGAGAGAGAGAGAGAGAGAGAGAGAGAGAGAGAGAGAGAGAGAGAGAGAGGAAGGAAGGAGGAAGGAGAGGAAGGAAGGAAGGAAGGAAGGAAGGAAGGAAGGAAGAGGAAGGAAGGAAGGAAGGAAGGAAGGAAGAAAGGAAAGAAAGAAAGAAGAAGAAAGAAAGAAAAGAAGAAGAAAGAAAAGAAGAAAGAAAGAAAGAAAGAAAAGTCAATTATTGTGAATTCAGTCAGTGATGGCTGACCTGTGAACGTAATGTTGATGTGGTGGTTTGGTGGGTGGGTTTTTTATATTTTGTTTCGTCTTGCTCTGCTTGGTTTTGCTTTGTTTTGTTCACAAGTTCTCTGCATAAAATGTGTCTACAGAACTAAGCTGAGAAACAAGGACAGATGGCAAACTCTGGTGGCATCATGTGAAGCTTCCTACCATTGTGTACAGCAGCAGTGAAGACAGGTTACAACACAAACAGGTAAGGGGTTGTTGGATTTTTTTTTCTGGGGAGATGGGATTTGAAGGAGGGAGGAGTGGAATAACGCAGTTTGGAAGCAATCATTGTCAATCTAAACAATGGTACTTTTGGCCAGAAGACTTTCAAGAAATGATTTATAACCAACCAACCAATCTAACTTAAACAAACAAACAAAACAGTAGGGTTTGAGATTAAGTTTTCTCTCTCTCTCTTTCAGATAATAACGGCATGCCTGTGTCTACACACACACACACACAAACATCCTCACACACTTGCACACTTACACACACGCACGCACGCACGCACGCACGCACGCACGCACACACACACACACACACACACACACACACACACACACACAAACACACAAAACACACACACATGGGACGGGATAGCTTAGTGGTCAGAACATTGCGCTCGCAATTTGATGACCCGGATTTGATTCCTGTTCAAGGAGATTTTTCTCCTGGAGTTAACATCAGTGCTGACTCCACTCTCCCCTAAAGTCCTTCGGATGAGACTATAAACTGAAGCCCCATGTGTGAACGCACGCAGAGCATCTTGCGCACACGTTAAATCCTGTTCCGCTTTTCATAAGAGTAGGCCATCATGTGCCGGTGGGAACAGATGACATTTACAAAACTGCATACACATGGGGACTGGATGTAAAAAAGCACAAGAGTGCTTATCCCATTATCCTCGATATATAAAAGAATAAAAAATAAATTACAAAATAGAATAAAACACACACACATGCACACACACACACACACACACACACACACACACACACACACACACACACACACACACACACACAACATATAACCCCACCCCCACCCTCCTTCAAAAGAAAAAGTAAAAAGATATTCAAGCTCTTTCTGGCAGCACTGTGTGTGCTGTATTATGAATTCATACTACAACTTCCTAAATCCAATTCTGCTGTCTGTTTCCAAACTATAAAACAACTCCCACAGTGTATTGTGACCTGCTGACTGTGTTCACTAAGTAACAGAGAAAAATCTATCAAAATTAAAGCACCACAGTTGATCAACTGTATGTTTGAAGCCTATACTGCAGAGCAGACAGACTCTGATCAATTATGCATTGGGTAGAAACTTGGCATTATGGAGCTAAGTTCATGCCTGTGTACATGTGTAAACACACACATACATGCATGCATGCATGCACACATGCACACACACACACATGCATGTATGAACACACACACAGACACATACACAGACACAGTCTCTCTCTCTCTCTCTCTCTCTCTCTCTCTCTCTCTCTCTCTCTCTCTCTCTCTCTCTACACACACACACACACACACACACACACACACACACACACACACACACACACACACACACACACACACACACACACACACATACGTTATCAGTGGAAATATTTTGCATGAGACTTCAGCATGGGAGAGTATTGTTATCTTTTAAGTCTTTCAAAAAAAAAAAAAAAAAACTTTAACAGAAGAATGGACCAAGAAGGCAAAAATTAAAACAGGCAAGAGGAAGGTGACAGAAAGGAAAGGAAAAAGGCAGAAGCAAAGAGAGGAATAGAAAAGAGGGAATTCCTACCACAGATGATTTCTGGGTGGTGGTGATGCTATAACTCATACTAAAAGGCCAATGCTTCCCCAAAGGGGGAATGGAATTTATTTATTCAAGCACAAGACTTTTAGCTGCTTGAATCCTGAAAGGGGAGGGGGGAGGGGCATGAAGATATATGATCAAAGTTGTTTTTTGTGTGTTTTTTTTCCCCCTTTTAGACAGGATACATTTTATATGGGAGAGATCCATTCTGATAGATAACACTTAATTCCCGTAAGAGTATACCATACCGGTGGGAACAGATGACATGATTTACAAAAAAAACTGCATACACATGGGAGACTGGATGTAAAAAAGCACATGAGTGCTTATTCTATTATCCTCAATATAAAAGAATAAATAAATAAATAAATAAATAAAAAAAGGCCATGGTCATGGGGTACCACAAAGGAAAGTTTGAACACTACAAACAGAAAGACCACCAAGAACCAAAACATTTGATCAGTAAAATACAACATAAACTAAGGCTGACCACAGAATATGGCTTTTTCTTTATCTGAAAACAACTTCCAAAGAAAAGCAGACAAGTTCCTCACTAAATCAGACTTTGGGCTAGACTAAGCCATCGACTGGCTTAGCTGAGACAAAGAAAGGCTGTCTAAATAGTATTTAATCACAGACAGAGACAGAGAGGGAGGGAGAGTGAGTGAGTGAGTGAGTGAGTGAGTGAGTGAGTGAGTGAGTGAGTGAGTGAGTGAGTGAGTGAGTGAGTGAGTGAGTGAGTGAGAGAGAGAGAGAGAGAGAGAGAGAGAGAGAGAGAGAGAGAGAGAGAGAGAGAGAGAGAGAGACTGAGACAGACAGAATGAGACAGACATACAAACGCAGAGGAACGCAGAGAGAGTGAGATACAGACAGACAGACAGATATACAGACAGACACTGAGACAGACAGACAGACAGAGACAGAGAGAGACACAGAGAGAGAAAGACAGACAGACAGAGACATACACACAGAGACAGAGAGAGAGAGAGAGAGAGAGAGAGAGAGAGAGAGAGAGAGAGAGAGAGAGAGAGAGAGAGAGAGAGAGAGAGAGAGAGAGTGAGAGTCAGTCAGAAGCAAGCAGACAGACAGACAGAGACAGGTAGGCAATCAGGCAGGCTGGCAGACAGACAAGTAGACAAAGATAGACAGACTGATGTAGACATTGAGAGACGGACAAAGAGGGAGCAAAGATAATGGATATGAAGAAGAAAAAGAAACAGATTAATTATGAGTGATGACTAAAAGATGACCATAATCATCACAGCAATTCTTAAAGACCTGCACACCGAATATTCCTATTCCTAACAAGCAGTATACAAGTGTATGAGTCTGTAAGACTAACACAGTCAGCATACTCATAGAACTTTACGTATGGGGAAAACAAAAACAAAAAAAACCCAAACAAACACAAGACACAGCGAGCAGAATTTTCCTGTAATTAGACTACAATCTCAAAGATAGCTGGATTTTCACATCATCATCATTTCCATTGTTGCCATTTTATCACAAAAAGACTGAAGTCAAGTTCCTGTAACACCTTACTTTTGCCCTGGTACCATGGTAAATTTTACTAGCCAGGCTTGGGCATCTTTACCATTCCTATATCCTGTGCCTGTGGTGAGCTTATGTCACTGCTGGTACATCTGATTCGAGTCTGCAGATTCACCAGAGACTGCAGTTAAAGGGAGCTGGTGATGTCACCACTCCACGGTGGACACATTAGTCTGATTCTAGGATCGAGTCCTTCACTGCTATCAGCAGAAGTGTGTTTCTTTTTATTTATTTATTTATTTTATCTATTATTCTTTTATATCAGGATAATGGAATAAGCACTCTTGTGCTTTTTTACATCCAGTTCCGTGTGTATGCAGTTTTGTAATGTCATTGTTCCTACCGCACACGATGGCTACTCTTACAAAAGCAGAACAGGATTTAATGTGTGCACAAGATGTTCTGCATGCGTTCGCACATGGGGCCTCAGTTTAAAGTCTCATCCAAAGGATGTTAGCAAGTGAATGTCTTGTTTTGTTTTTTGGAGGTTTTTTACCTTGCATAGCAGGTTATATTCTTCATAAAGCACGTACATCTTCACTCAATACAGAACATTCATTTATCGTCCAATATCACTTAAAGCTGAAGGACATTAAATTAAAGCAGGTGGTTTCCTCCCTATGGCTGTGGAGCCAGGATGGAGGACAGGAATAGAGTACCAGTTCAGCAACCCTGCAGTTATTTATAATCTTTTTTTGTATCCTGATGAAATGCAGACCTCAACAGCTTCTTCATTCTCTGTCAAAATGTATTGATCAGAATTGCCGGTGTTTCCTGAAAATGTAATTTGCTTTCTTTCACAATTGATTTCCTGAAACTTCACTCAAATTTTGTTTTGAAATGGAACTGGATGTAATTGGTTTTTAAAATGCCTTGTACTGTTTATCGTTTCATTGATCATTTCACTACTGTTGCTCCTTCCATGCTGTACACTGGTTTTTCAGTTTCTGTTGACTGTACTGACGATCAACTGCTGTGAGCTTTATTCTCCTGTTAGATATGTTTGTAATCCTCCATACACCACGGGGGGTTAAACGAATTAAATCTGGAAAATCCTGAGGAATCATTGAGCACCACTTCAGTGACTCAGCAGCTCAGAACATTCCGGAGTCACAATGTGATGGCTGCTTGAATTACAATCTTTTTCTTTTATTTCTGAGAAATAAAACATTTCTGAAATCCACAATTTTTTTCTTTTTGTTCACAAACAAAAAAAACAACTTTTCTTACATTACAGACTGTCAGCATTCTGAACAGAAAAAAAGCAGAATTTTTTTCTCAGCTCTGGCTTAACAAAGTGACACCAACTTTTCTTCTTCGCAACACACAGCATACACACATGTGTATACACACCAAAATCATACAAAATTATGCACGAGAGCAACAAAAACATATGTGGCGCTCCACCACGAAATGAGTCGCTTAGCACATTACCCAATTTTGCGCTAGGAGCCTTTAAAGGCAGGTGGGGGTCAAGTTGTCAATTTTGTGATTTTGATTGGTTATTAAACTAGATCTGTTTATTTATCTTATAATGAAATATCAAGGTATAATTTTTATTCCTTTTGCTTTTAATGTGTTTTGAAAATACCAAAGCACTCATTCTGACAACCTGTTACTAAAATAAACTTGCTCGTTTCTCATTTTGTCCCATCCTGCAGTCTATCATTTCAATTTGTAATAATGTTGCACAGAATTGTCCGATTTTCAATCTGTTTTTTGTATTTGATAGCCACTTTATTGCACATTAATAACATGTCAATAACTAAAAATTGACCTCATGTGCACTCCGTCTCATTATGTGGTGGAGCGTCACATATGTATACACACAAGAGACTTAGAGTGGAAAATACACAGACACTGGTCTCTCTTCATGCACATACATTCACTGAAATGAAAGAAAATCCAAAGCCACATTAATTAAAGCACAGTATACAAACACTTCTCTCGACGTACTGTAAAACGACCGGACATACACAAATCTGGTGCAGACAGTCAATCTCAACATTGTCGGCGTACATTGTGATGCAAAACCAACACACTGTTTCCAATCCACAGCGCCTCGTTTTCACCCCAAACTTAACTCGGGCATGAGCAACGAGCACATGACAGGATGATGAATACTGACTGTCTGTGTGAATCCCACTTCATCTAATTCTACAGATGTTTCATTCATTTCAATCAACCACAATTAGTGTTGCCAGGGTGGTGTTATGTGTTGTTTTTTTATCAGCAAGCTTTAATGAAAGAACCATCCTGTTTCCCCTCACTGTTGTTTGAGCAATCGTGAAATTGTTTAATCATTACTGCTGCTGCTGCTGCTGAAATAACCCACGTAATTAAAACCACCTTGTTTGTGTGGCTCCAATGTTGAGTAAGAGGGTGCTCAGCTGGGGAGAATCACCATTAATTAGCACACTGATGAAGGTGACTGACAATTGTCCGATGAGGTAACATGGAACCAGAACCATGTGGATATATATATGGCCACAGACTTCTGATGCTTTTGAAGTCACTGGTTGTGGGTTCGAATCTTGATGGCATTTGGAGGCTTAAGCTTGAGATTTTTTGTTGTTAATCTCCTAGGTCAACTTTTTAAGTGCAGACTCGCTGATAGCCTATTCCCCTTCACAAACGTAAGTAGACAGAAAACCTGAACTAGTGCCTGCAGAACAGTTACAAACAGACCAGGAGTACAATGCCCTAAACATTAGATTTCCTGCACAATGCCCTAACCATTAGTTACGTTTCCTTACAATGCTCTAATCATTAGGTTTTCCTGCACAATGCTCTAAGCATTAGATTTCCTGCACAGTGCTCTAAGCATTAGATTTTCCTGCACAGTGCTCTAAGCATTAGGTTTCCTGCACAGTGCTCTAAGCATTGTTCTGCACATGCTCTAAGCATTAGGTTTTCCTGCACAGTGCTCTAAGCATTAGGTTTTCCTGCACAATGCTTAAGCATTAGATTTCCTGCACAGTGCTCTAAGCATTAGGTTTTCCTGCACATATGCTTTTAAGCATTAGATTTCCGCACAGTGCTCTAAGCATAGATTTCCTGCACAATGCTCTAGAATCCAGCAATTTCCCATACAATGCCCTCACCACAAGGCACTGACTAAATTTACCACTTTTTTCACTCGGTGTTGCTCAACTTCCTCACATACTTTTTTTTTCTCCAACAAGGACCATGGGCTGTAACTAAAAAAAAGTGCTGGACAGCACTCCTACAGAAATAACTCAACACTCCAAAATGTCGTTCGCTTTGGACTGTAACTCCAATAGATGCATAAGAGCACCCCCATAAAAATAACTCAATACACAGCACTCCAAAATGCTGTTTGCATTGGACTGTAACTACAAAAGATGTATAAGAGCAGCCCCACAGAAATAACTCAACACACAGCTGTTTGCTGTGGACAGTAAAGTCTACAAAAGAGCACTCCAAAATGTCGTTCGCTTTGGACTGTAACTACAAAAGATGCATAAGAGCATCCCCAATCCTCGGAAATAACTCAACACCCAGCACTCCAAAATGCTGTTTGCTTTGTTTCACCTTTTCGTCGTCATGCCATCCAGCTGTTACTACAAAATATATGAATGCAACAACTGATAACAGATATGAATCACGGGGCAAGAGAGAGAGAAAAATAAAAAGTTCAGTCACAAAAAAACCAACACCTGAAACCACCAAACGGAATGTACTTCACCGCACAGGTAAACAGCTGACAATGCTGCATACACGTAAACTTATACTCTGGCAAGGTATGCAAAACAAAACCTGTGCCACAGCTGTCTACATGACGTATGTCTGTTCTGTTCTCTTCAGGTGACTGGTCACTATTATATTTATTATGATACCAAAAAAAAAAAAAAAAAGCATTTTTGTGAACATCTGTTGATAGATCTGTGGTGTAGTAGTAACAAATTTACCTAGAAAGTGAGAGGTCCCAAGTTTGTATCCTATTTGTAGTTAGCCTTCCAAATTCCAACATGCACCCCCCCTCAAAAAAAAAAAAAAAAAGAAACATACACACACTCACTCCCCTCTCTCTCTCTCTCTGTGCGTGCGTGCGTGCATGCGTGCGTGTGTGTGTGTGTGTACGTGTGTGTACGTGTGTATGTGTGTGTCTCTGTCTGTCTGTCTCTCTGTCTGTCTGTCTGTCTATCTGTCTCTGTCTCTGTCTCTCTCTTTCACACACACACACACACACACACACACACACACACACACACACACACACACACACACACACACACACATAACCATCCTCCCACTCCTCCACCTAACCCTAATCCTCCTAAACCCCTCCCGAACCCTACCACCCACACAAACACACTTACTGACTTACTTCACACAAAATCCATACCTTAATCCAATTCAAACAGAAACTTGCTGCTGCTGCTGCTGCTCCTACTGCTCCTACTGTGACTCCTGCTGCTGATGCTACTGCTCCTGCTGCTTCTACTGCTGTTGCTGCTACTATCACAACACGCTTCCAAATCGACGGCGCAGAAGGTGACACAAGAACGAGCACTGTCGTCGCTTTTGTCTCTGAAGCTGGCAGTAGTCAGAAGGTAACTTGTTAGGCCGACACTAAAATCGGAGATCGGAGGCAATATGGCAGCTCCCACGATCCCCGCCATTGTTATGGTGCCGACAACGATGACGATTTTCCATATCAGGAGTTATATGTACAAGTACGTTCCGCTGCTTTGCTGCTGCTGCTGCTCTTCTTGTTCTTGTTGTTGTTGTCGTTGTCGGTGTCTGCAAACAGATCAATAGCATTGTAGTGTGCACAACTGAGGAGTGGGGGTGGGGAGGGGGGGGGGGGAAGGGGGGAAGGGAAGCAAGGGGGGTAGGAAGGGGGTGGGGGGGGGTTAGTAGGAGGAGAAAAATATTTTAACAAGTGGGTGAGTGGGTGTGTTTGTGTGTGAGGGAGGGAGGGAGGGAGGGAAAGAGAGAGAGAGAGAGAGAGAGAGAGAGAGAGAGAGAGAGAGAGAGAGAGAGAGAGAGAGAGAGAGAGAGAGAGAGAGAGAGAGAGAGAGAGACAATACAATGACAATGACAATGACAATAGTTTATTCAAAATAATTTTGCTCTAGACTGAAAAATTGTTATGTATATTTTTTGTGGCTTTTTTAGGTATAGGACCTTAGTGTGGAATTACAAAAAATATCAGTGATGTATACCCCTTCAAATGGGGCCATGGCCTTTTTTTGAATAAACTATTGTCATTGTCATTGTCATTGTCATGAGAGAGAGAGAGAGAGAGAAGAGAGGAGGAGAGAGAGAGAGAGAGAGAGAAGAGGAGAGAGAGAGAGAGAGAGAGAGAGAGAGAGAGAGAGGAGAGAGAGAAAGGGGGCGAGATAGAAAGAGAGAGGGGGGTTAAGATAGGAAAGACAGAGGTAGAGACAGACAGACAGACAGACAGACAGACAGACAGACAGACAGACAGACAGACAGACAGACAGACACACACACACACACACACACACACACACACACACACACACACACACACACACACACACAACACTGTCATTAAGAGTGAGTGTGCATGTTTTTCCTTTCTTTTTTTTACATTCATTTGAAATCATTAAATTTATTATTCAAACACTTTATTTTGAAGATATTGAACATGCACTCAGAAGCTTATTTACATTCAGTCCCCATAAGCATGCAGTTTTGCACAGTGTGTGTGTGTGTGTGTTGTTGTTGTGTGTTTGGGGGGGGGGGGGTGTACGCACACACACACACACATGCATGCGTGTCTGTATGTGTGCATTTGTGCATGCGTGTGTACATACATACATACATACATACATACATACATACACATACACACACACACACACACACACACACACACACACACACACACACACACAACATACATACATAGCATACATACATACATACATACATACATACATACATGCATGTGTGTGTATACACTAAACACAGCTTGTGTGTTATGCCACATATTTTTGGCTGTAAAATTATATCGTAAATTTCTTTTTTATAGATCTAGATATATTGTAACATGGGACCCAGCACAATGGGATGATCATGGTCTCACTTCATAATCCTGCTAAAACTTGAAATGAGTGTGTGGGAAAAGCAGAATGGGAACGTTACAGAAGATGAAGCAGCAATAAAAATAAAAATAAAGAAAAAAATTTAAATCCTGCTAAAACAATTTGGATGAGTCTCCTAGAGACTGTGTGGAAAAAGTAAAGACAGAAGAAAGAAAAAAGAAGTGATAGTATGACTTGTTGAAGAATCAAGAGAGAGAAGAAAAGAAAAGAAAAGAGAGAATGGATAAGATATGACTTGTGGAAAGAAGATAGAGAGAGAGAAAGAGAAAAGAAAGAGAGAAAGAGAAAGAAAAGTGGATAGATATGACTTGTGGAAAGAAATAGATGAGAGAGAAAAGAAAAGAAAAGAAAAAAAGAAAAGATAGATAGAGAAAGAAGAAAGAAAAGAAAAGAAAAGAAAAGAAAAGAAAAGAACAAGAAAAAAGAGGTTTTACTATAAACATGATGACTGTTGTGGAAGGAAGATTTTTCACCTTTCTAAACCCTGAAGATGGAGAGACAGACATTAGAAACAAACAAAACAAGGCAGCAGACACAACACTGCAGAACAGATAGGAATGCTATTTGCAGAGATCCAGGATTTGCCACACAACCAACATAAACTCATGAACCATCAGCCGACATGGCGCAGTGGTTACCGCCTTGGATTCCAGACTGGATGGTGGCGGGTTCGATTCCCATAAGAGTCATAGGGGTTTTTCAGACTTCAGCCGGCCCCTACCCACAGTGAGTGTGCTATGGGCTCAGTGGGAAGACTGGGACCACACGCGCTCTCCCCAAAGAGAGCAAAAGGGAGGCCGCCACAAATTTCATCCAGAGAAATCTGCCGAGACTTTAAGTTGTATGAAAAAGTAAAAATGACAACAACAAAGAAAAAAGAAAAGGAAGTCTCAGCATTTATTTTTTTTAAAAGACCAATTTTCTAGGAACATCTTACGAGTATGGACGGGTCTAACTTTTGACCTAGACCTACTTGGACCTTGCAACACCAACTTCTGACCCTACACATAAAACATATCTTCTTATACTGTGACCCACATGCACACATAAAACATATATCTTCTTATAGTGTGACCCCACACATGAAACATATCTTCTTATAGTGTGACCCACACATAAAACAAATCTTCTAATGACTGTGACCCAACACATAAAACATATCTTCTTATACTGTGACCCAACACATGAAACATATCTTCTAATGACTGTGACCCAACACATAAAACATATCTTCTAATGACTGTGACCCAACACATGAAACATATCTTCTAATGACTGTGACCCAACACATAAAACATATCTTCTTATACTGTGACCCAACACATAAAACATATCTTCTAATCACTGTGACCCAACACATAAAACATATCTTCTAATGACTGTGACCCAACACATGAAACATATCTTCTAATCACTGTGACCCAACACATGAAACATATCTTACAATGACTGTGACCCAACACATGAAACATATCTTCTAAGACTGTGACCAACACATAAAACATATCTTCTAATGACTGTGACCCAACACATGAAACATATCTTCTAATCACTGTGACCCAACACATGAAACATATCTTACAATGACTGTGACCCAACACATGAAACATATCTTCTTATACTGTGACCCAACACATGAAACATATCTTCTTATACTGTGACCCAACACATGAAACATATCTTCTAATGACTGTGACCCAACACATAAAACATATCTTCTAATAACTGTGACCCAACACATGAAACATATCTTCTACCAGGATCCTGAACAAATCAAACTGATCATTTGCAGAGCTCTCCATAAAACTGGCCGTTACCTCAGCAGTAAAACTGGAGGAATTAGATTAGATAGAGTTCCTAATGTGGTAACACTGGTACGATTTTTCCACCTTTCAAGAAGTTGAAGGAGAGATAAAGGTTGCGTCTTCCTCATTATTTGGTAAAATGGTCTCATTACTGTATACATAAATACTTTATTTTTTAGAATACGACGGGTAGATATTGATTATATCCTTGCTTTTTTCAATGCTAAAAATGTGCTGATTGGAAAAGACCTATTGGCATACATTTGGGAGGTCTACATTAACTTGTGCGACTTTATTTCAAGCTTTTTTGCATGCACTATTTTTTGTCCCCTTTTAAAAAAAATAATAAAAATTTACACTTACTCGGTCCTGCTAGGTTTTGTCTTAGGGTTGTTGTTGTTTTTTTTATCCCATTCTGTGCACTGATACATGTTGTAAACATTTTTCTTAAATCATCCCCCCAAAAAGCCATGAAATTCAAATCAAATAAAAAACAACAACCCAGGTTTATAACACATATGAGTTTGTAATACTTAGTGGGCATCCGTCAGTCTCGGAAGACTAATGGAGTTGCGCTCTAGGTTCTAGAGAGCAAAAGCCTGGGTAAGTATGGAGGGCAAGCTGTTACCCATGCAGCAGATCTCCCCCCCCCTCCTCTCTCTCTCTCTCTCTCTCCTCTCTCCTCTCTCTCTCTGGAGAGAGGGGACTGGATGTAAAAACGGGGACTGGATGTAAAAAAGCACATGAGTGCTTATCTATTATCCTCGAATAAAAGAATTTGCCTTGCCTTGCCTTGCCTTGCCTCTCTCTCTCTCCACATTGCTGGAATGGTCCATTGGAAAGGCAATTGCCGATACAAATGGCTCCAGTGCCATCGCGATCGCAGGAGCCGCCAGAACATTGTCATACAGCCCCAAACCGCCCTGGGGACTCCCAACTCCCCAGTTTGTCCTCAGGGATGGTGTCTAAACATGACAACTGTGTGCATGCTGCTTTTTTTATTTTGTAGTCATGTTCGCTACAACAGGCACACAATGGCCTGCTCTTCCAAAAGGCGGAACAGGTTTTTAACGTGTGCGCATGATGTTCTGAGTACGAGTGCGGTCACACACAGGGCCTTGGTTTATACTCTCATCCAAATGAGAGAGTCACTGGGATTTAGTTAGGTGGTGTCTAGATATATTGTTAATGTCTCTTACCTCCATATTTCATCTACCACTGTAGAGGTAAAATGCATGCATAATTTCTTACATGTTAATGAGATACACACAGCATCAGGTCACAAACACACCAAGCAAATGCACTTGCAAATAATATCAAAATTTGCTTTCAAAAGAGAGGTGAAAAAAAGACCAACCGATAGCGAGCATTACTCTTAGCTGAGTACACCATCATGGTGGTTTACCTACAGGCAAAAAGGATCTAGATCACACATCCCCCATCAGAAGTGTTAGTACAAAACAACTGGATGAAAAATATCCCTGGTTAGAAAATGTTACCATAAAGACAGCTAAAGGTCGAATAGTCAATATCACAGTCTTTTTTTCTTTCTTTTTTTTTTGAAGTTTCCAAGAAGTTACAAGGAGATGATTAAGAAGTTGGGAAGAAGAGGGGGGGAAGTGAGGTGAGGCCGCAGTGGGGGGGGGGGGAGTTTGTTGTTCTGAAGTTTTTTAGTTCCTCAGCTAGAGCTCTGAGGTTCACTAATTGTGATATTTTGAGTCCATACGACTGTTTTCCCACATGAATAAAGTAGCCACATTCAGACTTCATAGATGATCTATAAAATTCAGACTCCAATTTGCCTGTGTTTGCGTTTTTTCCTAAAAATTTCTGTTAAATTATCCACACAATATGGCCTACTCTCCCAAAAAGCATAACAGTTTTTAATGTATTTGTGTGCACAAGATGTTGTGCGTGCGCTCATACATGATGACGTTGATTTATAGTCTCCTCCAAAGAACCTTTGGGGGGAGTGAAGTCTGTACTGATGTTAACTCCAGGGGAGAATTAAAAAAATCCCACAACTGGCACAAGCTGATAGCAGGTGTCTTGGAGGTGGCTCAAACCTGAGCATTCAGATCACTAGTTCCCTGCTCTAACCACTAGGCCATCCCACCTTCCTGATGAAGCCAGGATATGAAACTGCTATAGTATGAAGTTAAGGTTAAGCAGCACTGAGGCTGGTTACCAAGTGGATGGGTGACCATTTGCATACCTCAGCTTCAGTACAGTCTCCCAGTTCACCCAGCTGTAAATATAATGGGTACATGCCCACTTCAGGAACAGGGAAGGTAAAGCAGCAAGGGAGAGGAGATGGGCGCCACCCTCAATATGCTGGCCCCTGGAGAAGCTGAGGTCTGTGATGCCTCGCTCCTCTACAACCACATAGGTTATTATGGGACACCTCTACCCTCTTCACCACCTATGAAACTGCTGCCTTTCTTTGCAATTAACTTTTGACTTTTCAAACAGCAGTAAAGAAAAATTGTGGTGGGGAGAGTATGAGAAGAGGGGGGTTAGGTTGACAAAATCCGGCATTTTCAGTGCTGTTCTCAGTTGCTGAACTTTCAAACACAGTGAACATTGCTTTGCTTGCACTGCTATTTTGATAAATGATAATAAAAATTAAAAAATCTCAAAACCTAGATATTGCTTTAGAGGAGAAACTCCACTTCTCTGTGTGTGTGTGTTGTGTGTGTGTGTGTGTGTGTGTGTGTGTGTGTGTGTGTGTGTGTGTGTGTGTGTGTGTGTGTGTGTGTGTGGGAGAGAGAGATTCATACAGACAGACAGACAGACAGACAGACAGACAGACAGACAAATAGACAGACAGAGATAGGGGGTGTGTGTGTGTGTGTGTGTGTGTGTGTGTGTGTGTGTGTGTGTGTGTGTGTGTGTGTGTGTGTGTGTATACATACATTACACATATGCACAGATACATACACATGATACAGGGATGCATCTATATATTATACAGGCCTACCAGTCTTGTTTAAATATCAGTTATCACTGAACCAAACTTTTTCAGTATTTTGTCATGCAATCTATTTTCATTTTCAGTTGGGGGGCAGGGGGGAAGGGGTGTGTGTAGAGGGGGGGGGGGGGGGGGAGATTTTCCCCATTTGTCATGCTTGTCTGTGTCCCCCCCCCCCCTGATTCTGTGCCTGTTTGAGATTTCTGTTGGGCTGGCTATTTCTTCTTTGTGTGTCTGTGTCAGAGTTATTTCCATCTTTTATTTTTCTTCTCTTTTTTGGAGGGAAAACACTTCATCTCCTGTGATATCTATACTACATCAGTCCTACTCTCTTTCAATGCCGCTCATTCTAAACCCATCTTCACACAACTTAGCACACACCCAGGCTTGGTCTGTCAAAGAGGTCTTTACTAGTAATTTACTTTATTTATTTATTTATTTATTTATCTATTTTTATTCATTTACATATTCTTTTATATCGAGGATAATGGAATAAGCACTCATGCTTTTTTTACATCCTGTCCCCGTGTGCATGCAGTATGTACTGAACATCATGAAATAAGATACAATCCATTTCTGAAAAATGAACAGAGATAGAGGACATGAGCTGAAAGTACCAACCAACGTCTGGACAATGACTAGGTCACATAAGGAGAAGAACATGTTTGTTGGCTTGAAAAAAAAAGAGAAAAGAATTGAAAAACAAAAGACAATATACAGAAATGCTTAATGCAAGCCATTTCTATAATGATGATCATGAAAAAGGGACTGTTCTGTTATTAACCCAAAACTTCGGCAAGCTAACAAGCGGACTGCTAGTGCTACAGACTGAAATAGTCATGATTCATTTCATTAACTTTCTCAGTGCCCCACGACAGTGTTTGTCATTTGTCTGCCAAAAAGAGCTCCATGATCTGAAAATCTGTCATCATGAAAGCCATTGTCTTTAATCTTTGATCAGGATTTGGTCAGAACACACAGTAACACACTCCAATCGAGTATCCATCAACAGAAAGACTCACTTCATTGCATCCAAATACCAGAGTTCTGTCATTGTTCATTATCACTCTCCTCCCCCCCCCCCCCTTTCACTCCTATCATCTGATTGAAATCATTTGACAAATGATGTCAGCCAGTATGATATGGGTGCAGTACTGAAAAGGTTAATAACACTGACAATGTCAAAGAAACAAAATGGACTTCCCTTTTGGGATGATTTTATTTTCCAGACTTCTCCTTCATCAAACGCTCAGATGGCAACTATTGTTGATCGATTTCATTTAAAGTCTCTTCACAAATTGTGATATCAGATGAACAAAGAAGGCCGGGGAGGGGGGGGGGGGGCGAGTCTGGATCATTGTTTTGGTGTGGAGGCACACATATTTTGAATACGTGTGGAACACATAAATGGAGATCAGATGACTCGTCTGCTATGAAAGCTACAATATGCAACTATATGGAACTACTGAATATGTAACAATATGCAACTATGAATTAAATACTTAAGTACAAAAGGCAAAACAACAACAAAAATGTTGATAATTAAATAACAACACCCCCCCCCCCCTTCCCCAAATCACATTTGTAACCAGATCTAACTATTGTTGTTGTCATGTCATATGAGCAAAAATGCGCTGCACTGCCATTAAGTACCTACAAGTAAGGCCCAACACATCCACTTCAGCATGGGAGAGAATCGTTATTTTTTCAATCTTTCTGGAAAAAAAAAGGCAGGACAATGGTCCGAGAAGGCAAAAACAAAAAAAATAGACAAGAAGGAGATGACAGAAACAAAAGGAAGAACGGCAATAAACACAGAGAGGGATAGAAAAAAAGGGAGTTTCTAACACAGAGTTTCCAGAGACAATGAGAACGTGATTCAATAATATCTGACAGGACAGGACCCTGCATCCACACTGGGAAGTTCTCAGACTGAAAACTAATGAGCACTACTCTAGTTCATTGCTCTGACATCAGCTGCACACTTTGGTTTAACTTAAGTATACATACAATGTATGTATGTATCTATGTCAAGGTCAACCAGCAGACTTTTCCAAAAGTTCAAACATAGTGATGGTAGCGGCTGTGGAGAAGGGGAGGGGGGGGGGGGGGAGGAAGGAGGGAGGAGGGGGGAGGAAGGGGGAAGGAGAAGGGGGGAGGGAGGTCAGTGTTGGATAGGATGGGAGAGGCCCCACAAGTCATGATCGAATTTCCCCCCACCCCCACCCCAAAAACACCAATCAGATGCTTGGTGTTTGGCACTCAGTTCCAGGCATGCAAGAGTTCTAGCTGGCAAAATTCCAAAGGCAAACACTGATAAATGACTTTGCAGTGCCCCCACCCCCCCTCCCCCAGGGCCCCCCTCCCTCCCCCTTTTCACAGATGTCCTAACTGCTGACTTGCACAGTCTGAACAAGTGTAACGTAACTGTCTCGAAAAACGCCAAGCTGATGGAGGACATGAAACTAGGTCATGGTACTGTTCAGCATGTCCTGGGATTCTGTATATAATATATATTTATACTGTATACACACTCTGTAGGTGGTAAGCCCACTGTTCTTTGAAACAAATAAGCCGAGATAGTTGGTGATGAAGCTAGCTAGGTGAGAGAGAGAGAGAGACAGAGACAAGACAGCGAGACAGAGAGACACAGAGAGAGAGAGACAGAGACAGTGAGACAGAAAGAGGGTGAAAGGCAAAAACAGAGAGAAAACACCAGGTATGAAGAAATATACAGAAAGACAAAGTCAGATAAAGACATACAGACCTGCAAATACAAGACTGAATGATATGTTATTTATATAGCTCTAGAAGAAAGACACACACAGACAACAAACAGCACTACCACAAAAAAAGGACAAAAGACACAGTCTAAAAACATATAACGCAAGTACAAACGCATTCATAACTCAGCCGTTTTTAGGCACAGGAGTGCCAAGACTTTTGAGAGGCTCAGCATTCAAAACAGATTTTCTGAAGGCCAGACAGCTATTCTATATTCTCTATAGTATAGATCTCTATATGTGTGCTTTACCCTCCAGTCTCTAACTCAGGAGAATTCCAAGCTTCCTCCATCCCTCATTCTCTTCATTCCAAACTCATCATCTTTTAATTCAAACAGACATCTCGTAGGTGGAACTCCCAAAGGCAATTTTTAACAATTTCTCTCTTTAAAAAAAAAAAAAAAAAAAGCAGGGTGTGTGTTGGGAGGGGGGGGGGGGGAGAGGAGGAGCAATGCAAAAACAAAAATGGAAAATCAGAAAACAAACATCCACTGAGACAAGCCAAAGCACATAAGACAGTCTTTTAAAAATTCCAGTTTTGCCTGAAAAGTTTTGCTGTTGTTGTTGTTGCTGTTGTTGTTGCTGTTGTTGTTGTTGTTCGTTCCACCACTCTCTGTTGCTTGCTATTTGTGTCTTGTGTCTACAACACTGACATTGTGTCACCGACTTGGCAACACAGACACATTTTCCAACCTTCCATCGATTTTTGAAAACTACTTTTTAACATACATTTCTAAGACTTTAACTGAAGGTTAGACCATGAATATCAATATTTCTTTCATAGCCTGAGAAAAACCACAGATATGACTGATCGTGGGGATGACACCAAGAGATAAATACATATATACCCTGCTATTCGGAGAGGCTTTACCA
>CM060338.1:41431850-41436850 GCA_030674155.1 Stramonita haemastoma | reverse complement strand
TTTTCGTCATCATCAATTGCTCAGATAACAACTGTTGTTTGTCATATCACACAAACATGCACACACAAGATCTGAGGCTCACCAATGTAATGTGTGTGTGTGTGTGTGTGTGTGTGTGTGTGTGTGTGTGTGTGTGTGTGTGTGTGTGTGTGTGTGTGTGTGTGTGTGTGTGTGATGTGAGTGAGTGAGTGGTGTGTTTTGTGAGAGAGTGTGTGTGTGGACATATCAAAGTCAAATTTTTGCCGTAATCATGTTAGTTAAATAATTTGATGAAATGATTTTTTTTCCCTTGATAGATGGTTTGATGAAAAAAAAAGCAAATCAATTCTTATTCAATGTACCATCTGGAATTGGAAATAAACATCTGACTTTGACTTTAACACACACACACACACACACACACACACACACACACACACACACACACACACACACACACACACATACACACACACACTCAGTTTAACTGCATACACACGGGGACCGCATGAAAAAAAGCACATGATTGCTTATTCTGTTATCCTCAATATAAAAGAATAAATAAATAAAAAAAATAAAAAAATAAATCTCACACTCACACACACACTCACTCACTCACTTACACACACATCCACACACACACACACACACACACACACACACACACACACACACACACACACACACACACACAACACACACACACACACAGCACCACACAAAACTCAAATCCTGACCAACATACGGCGCGACATTTCGGTTAAACATGAAATTTCCAGAACCTCTAATCCCTCAACCACACCCCTTCACCTTCTTGTTTGGTGGATTGGTTTGTTAGTTTCCAGGGGGGGAGGTTTACCAGATTTTATCGCCTATTTTCAGTGGACTTAAAGCAGCAGCATACTCTATACAGAACACCATATGGAATAGCCTTCATGCTTGTAACATCACACAGAGACAAACTGGAATCTACGATCACTCGTTCCACCCAGAGTGTCGTTCTCCTGACTACCTTACCCCCTTTTCCCCATTCTATTCCGCCTCTTTCTTCTTTTTTTAATTTTAGATATGATTTTCAAACACACACACACACACACACACACACACACACACACACACACACACACACACACACACACACACACAAAAGCAACAACAAAAATCACACGATATGACTCCACGCTGCAGAGCATTCTGTCTAGAGACCTGTACAAGTCAAATTATACATCATATGGTTCCATCTCATACCAAAAAAAACCCCAACTCCCACATGATATCAATACTGAATATTAATTAAATTAAAACAAAGAGCAAATTCCTGAAATAAGCAATGTAACCTGAACACAGAAATACAGACACAGACACACACATGCGCACACACACAAACACACTCAAATACACACACACACACCACAACACACACACACACACACACACACACACACACACACACACACACAGGCAGAAGATCTTGCGCACACATTAAATCCTGTTCCACTTTTTGTAAGAGTAGGCCATCATGTGCCAGTGGAAACAGATGACAAGATTTATATAACAGTGTGCACACAGGGACTGGATGTAAAAAAGCAAATGAGTGCTTATTCCATTATCCTCGATATAAAAGAATAATATAAACAAATAAAATAAAACACACACACACACACGACAAACACACCACACACACAACACACACACAACAAAACAACACACACACACACACACACAAACACACACACACACACGTCACAACAACACACACACACACACACACACACACACACACACACACACACACACACAACACACACACACGTACACAACAAACACACACACAACACACACACACACACACACACACACACACACACACACACCACACACACACACACACACACACACAAGTACCATCTGGAATAAAACTTTGACTTTGACTACAAACACACACACACAAACAAACACAACACACACACACAACACACCACACACACAACACCCACACAAACCCCCCCCCCCCCCCCCCCCCCACACACACACACACCAAACACCTCCACTACTTACCTACAGCCAGATGCTTACTCGACACCACCAGCACCAGCAGTTAAAATCTCGCCCCCCAGGCCAGCCGGCAAGGATGGGAGGAAGCCTGACAACTAAGGGAGGTAACTGGGCAGCAGGCAAAGCCTGTGTGTATCCTTTCCGGCAGTGAGGAAGAAACTAGGTGTGAGTCAGTGGTTATTGATCACCCCCTGTTCCTCTCTCTCTCTCTCTCTCCTCCCCCCTACCCTGCCTGCCTGCCTGCCTGCCTGCCTGCTTCTCTCTGTGCTGGTACTGCTGGTGATGATGCTGATTCTTCTTCTTCTCCTTTGCTGGTGGTGCTGCCTGGCCCAATGAGTAAGCGTGTGGTCTGATTCTGCAAGCAGTGATTTTCAGAGTCGTTGTTATTGTTGAATCATAGCGAGTGATAATAATAATTATAATAATTATATAAATAATCATCATCACGTTGTCATTGTTGTCATTGTCATCGTCATTATCATTCATCACCATGAATCATAACAACATTAGTATATGATGATGATGATGATGAAAGATGATGATGAGATGATGATGATGAATGATGAATAATAAACAACAACAACAACAACAACAAAAAATAATAATAATAATAATAATAATGATTATTATGATGATGATGTTGATGTTAATGATGATGATGATGATTGGCATAATTCACAAAGAGCAGGATCAGGGAAAATTGTACATGAAATCAGCACAATTTACAAAGAACAAGATCAGGGAAAATTGTACATGAAATCAGCACAATTTACAAAGAGCAGGATCAGGGAAAATTGTACATGAAATTGGCATAATTCACAAAGAGCAGGATCAGGGAAAATTGTACATGAAATTGGCACAATTTACGAAGGATAAGGGAAAGTTGGACATGAAATCGGCACAATTTACAAAGGATCAGGGAAAATTGGACATGAAATTAGCATAGGTGAGGAGGGGGAAGGGGGGGCTCAGAGTACTTATACACTCTATCCCAGTCATCCTACCCGGAATCATTGCATCCACACCAAAACTACACACTGGATGGCAGGAAATTGTGCATGCAGCAGCCATTTCAAAAGTATATCACCATACAGGTTGCCATACTCTGACTTCAGAGAGTGTCCTTCTACTTAAAATTATCAGAGAGTACAAGTTTTTATGCTTACTACAGTTTGCTATGGATGAAGACAATAATCTTAACACACAAATCCAACCTTGTGTTGGTGGCTAACCCTGCGATAGACTGGCGTCCTATCCAGGGGGGAGTCTATGACTCTCAGTCGCTTAACGCCACAGAAACCGGGATAAGCACTGGCCTGATGAGCCTTAGGCTCGGGACAGACTTTAACTAAAATCCAACATCACTCAGTCAACAGCGTTCAATTCAGCTTGTCCCTTCCTTTTACCTAGTCCAAGTGTGGTCACCTCCTCCTTGTTAAACAGCACCAGCTGGGCTGGGATGGGATGGAATGGACAGCAGCTGAGAGCAGCGAAAGTGGGGGAAACTGACAGACAGCTGTGCAAGCTCAACTTCACATTCCACTGAAGCACCAAGTTCCCCTTTCTAGCATACTAGGCCATAGGCGCTTTTGCTACCTTTCAGATTAGCCTCTCTTAGGCCAATTATTCTGTGCACTTTAAAAACGAAACTGTGCCAAGTTTATAAACGCATAGTATACAGCACATGAAAACTTTTCGTGTCTTCTTCAACGCATCACAGTGAAGCTAATTTTAAAAAAAAAAAGTTTCAACAAAACTCAACCCCCTGAAATGTCACCATCGTCAACAACATCATTTACTGCCATCCAAACACTTTCACTCCTCCACCCACCTCCCCCACCACCCACCCCCCCCACACACACACCACCCTTCCCCTAGTAATACTTTCCCTCTGTCCCTGTCAAAACATTTTCCTCACCAACCCCTTTACTCCTATTTTCAGTTGACAAAACGACTTTCCTTTCGGATTTATCATTGGATGCGCAAGAGTCGTCCTTTAAAAGTGCCGTCTTCAAAGCGAAGCGGACAGGAAAGTAATTTTCTACGTGTCTGCTGTAAGGATTATCGATTGTAACTCTGGAAGAAAAAGACAGCCTCCCCTTTCCTCCCTCTCCTCTCTGTCTCTCTCTGTCTCTCTCTCTAGTTCTAGCTCTCGTTCTCTCTCTCTCTCTGCCCCTCTCTCTCTCTCTTCTCTCTCTCTCTCTCTCTCTCTCCCTTCTCCCTCTCTCTCCTCTCTCTCTCTCTCTCTCTCTCTCTCTCTCTCTCTCTCCTCTCTCTCTCTCCTCTCCTCTCTCTCTCTCCTCTCATCTCTTCTCAACATCTCTCTCTCTCTCTCTCCTCAACTCTCTCCTCTCTTCCCCCGTTTTGATTTCTCAAAGAACTGTCCCACCACTCCTTTTCTTATGTTCGTCATTCTGTGAGTGCAGTTTTTATTTTGTGTGTTTTCTTCCTTTCTTTGGTTTGTGTACTACACTAATGTCAGCTATAAAAAGGGGCAGAAAGAAAGAAAGAAGAAGAAGAAAGAAAGAAAAGACAGACAGACAGACACAGAAAAACAGACAGAGTAAAGGTGTGTGTGTGTGTGTGTGTGTGTGTGTGTGTGTGTGTGTGTGTGTGTGTGTGTGTGTGTGTGTGTGTGCATGGTGTGTGTGTGTGTGTGTGTGTGTGTGTGTGTGTGTGTGTGTGTGTGTGTGTGTGCGTGTGTGCGTGTGGTGTGGTGTGTGTGTGTGTGTGTGTGTGTGTGTGTGTGCTGTGTGCGTGGTGCTGGTGTGTGTGTGTGTGTGGGGTGTGTGTGTGTGTTGGTGAGTGTATATATGCACAAGTGTGCATATTGATAAATCCACATCCCTGCACACAGGGTAAATTTAAACACTCATAATTATACACTGCCTTAATTCACAAAATTTTCTATTGCACACGCACACACACACACACACACACACACACACACACACACACACACACAC
>CM060338.1:41404350-41419350 GCA_030674155.1 Stramonita haemastoma | reverse complement strand
ACACACACACTGTACACACACACACACAAACACACACACTGTACACACACACACACACACAAACACACACACTGTACACACACACACACACACACACACACACACACACAACACACATCCACGCTGTCAAACAGCGCATCTATCTCTATCCACAGGCGCGCACTCGACTCATGCATATTCATTGGCAGGGATATATATGTATTCCGTGCTTACTTACCCAATTCCTTTATCGGAGTGGCAAACACTTCTGAGAGCCTCTGACAGCATCTCTCAGACCCTGGATAAAAAAGCTGGGGACACAGGGCAGCCCAGCATCTCTCCCCCCCCCCTCTCTCCCCCCCCCCCTCCCCTCTTGTGTCTGCTTGACTGACCCTCACAGAAAGTGGATGGACATGAAAAGCCATGTGCGAGCAGAGAGGGAGGGAGGAAATGTGTGGTCAGGAATAGGGAAGTGGGAATTGCGGTTCCAATCCAATCCAATCAAATGATGTTGCTTAGTGCCCCCTGCTGACCACACAGGCCATATTGGGGCTGTCACCTCGTCACATTTTAAAACTCATATTAATTAAAAGTGTGCAACTATATACAGTTTAAAACGGGGTATAAACCAAAAGTGTTCCTAGGCCTATGTGTAAAGGCCTAGGGCCTATACTATAGGTTACAGGAGACTGTGAGACTGTTAGTAAGTAGACATCCATCAGTCTCGGAAGACTATGGAGTTGTGCCCTAGGCTCTACAGTGCAAAACCAGGTTAAGTAAGTATGGAGGGCAAGCTGTTACCCATGCAGCAGACCCTCTCCCCTCCCTCCCTCTCCATGTCGTTGGAATGGTCAACTGGAAAGGCAATTGCTCATATGAATGGTTCCAGTGCCGTTGCAGGAGCCGCCAAAACGTTGCCATATACATATGCAGCCCCAAACTGCCCTGGGAACTCCAACTCCCCGATTTTTCCTAAAGGATGGTGTCTAAACACGACACCTGTGTGCATGCTGTTTTTGTTTGGGGGGGGGGGGGATGTTTGGCTTTTTTATGTGTCATCCACTTCTACTGACACACAATGGCCTGTTCTTCCAAAAGGCAGAACAGGTTTTTAAATATGTGTGCAAGATGTTCTCTGTGTGCTTGCACACAAGGGACTCTGTTTATAGTCTCATCCAAATGAGACTGTTTATGCTCACACATTTTTTAAGAAAATGTACACTTGTAAGCCATCTTTTACCCAAAAGTTTATGTCCCATATGTTAAGTAGGTGTGTTTTTATTCATAGATCCATTTAAGGCTCCATGCAGCTATAGTATGGGGGGGGGGGGGGGGGGGGGGGGGATTTTTTCATTTTTATATTGGGAGGAGGGGGGACGGTTTGGTGGAATTGCACTGCATTCTTGTGGCCAGCAGAAAACACTGAAATGTAAACCTAAATAATGATATATAGCTAATCCAATCATTTCCAGTCAAAAATATGTTCTCCCTCCCATAAAGGATCCAATTACAGAATACCCCCCCCCCCTCTCCCTCTATCTCAAAAAGTATGTGAATGCTTACTCTGTTACCCTTGGAAAATAAAGATTATTCATTCTCTCCCCTCTCTCTCTCTCTCTCTTCTCTCTCTCTCTCTCTCTCTCTCTCCTCTCTCCCTCCCTCCCTCCCAAATAACACATCCTTTCATCCACTGTGTCTCAAATAGCATAATGGGTACACGTCCACATATTTACAAACTATAAAAAAAATCTCTTTTTTTATAATTCTTCCTCTAATCTTCATACATAACTGGTCCTGAAACACTGCTGTTACAACAAACCACCCTCCCCCCCTCCAAAAAAAAAAAGTGCTAAAAAATATCCTAAACATCCAACATTCTCATCACTCAGCAAATATGTCTTTCACAAAGAACGGGGCCCACACAAAAGACACCCCCAGGCAAAAGCAAACAAGTTTCTACATGAGACATTCCGATTGGCTATCTAACATTCTGAAAACCAATCAGCGCAAGCAGAGAGCTAGTTCCAGAAGAAAAAAAAAAAACCTTGCCTGCAGCTGTATGCACACTGGAACTGAATTTGGTATTAAGTAACATAACAACCGTTTGCCCGCCTTGGTTTCAGTACAGTCCCCCAGTTCACCCAGTTGTAAATGGGTACGTACCTGCCCCCTTCACAGTCGGGGAAAGGTAAAATCAGTGAGGGAGAGGAGATGGGCGCCACCCTCAATATGCTGGCCCCTGGAGAAGCTGGGGTCTCTGACACCTCTTTCCCAAATCACTGCATAACAGGTTATGGGAACATCTTTACCGTTTAACTTTTATTGCCTTTTAACTATATTAGTCTTAGTGCTAAATCAAAAACAAATGAATATATAATGTAATAAAGAAGATCACAGCTAGAAAGAAGAACACCATAATAAACAATCTGGTACTTAGTAGAGCTATAGTAATTTTCAGATGAAGACACACACTGACATAGATCTATCCACCCCTGATGCCACAAAGTCAAAACACATTTGCCATGGTAGCAATGACCAGGAGGGGAAAAACAGAACGACCGATGGCTGTGTGACTGGAAGGGAAAGCTGATGTGGTAATGTTATTACTGCACTGCACTATAGGAGGGACATGAACTCGGTCAGTGCTTACCTACACTTCTACTTCTGTCCATTTTATGCCGTGCACTGTTACTGCAGTAATGCCATTACGTAGTGTGGTGGCTTTGGGATGGAAAGGTATGACCAGGGTTTGGGGGGGGGGGGGGGGGGGGGGGGTCGTTCCTTGGCTACAGCTCTCAGGTTTACCAATGGTGAGATTTTGCGTAGAGGACTGTTTTTGCTCACCATGAAAGTAGCAACATTCCCACATGATAGGGATTCGGTGGTGGTGGTGGTTGGCTTAGTAAAATTTTGCTGTTGTTTTTAAATGCACTTACACCCTACTTTTTTTGTGCGATCAATTTACCTTAGTTCTGCTACCAGAAGTCAGGGATTAGAGGAATGGTGAAAAAAAGACAAAATATAAAAAAAAAAAAAAGCCTTACTGAAAATAAGTTATCAGCTCTCTCTCTCTCTCCTCTCTCTCTCTCTCTCTCCTCTCTCTCTCTCTCCTCTCTCTCTATCTATCTATCTATCTATATATATATATATATATATATATATATATCACATAGATGCACACACACACACACACACACACACACACACACACACACACACACACACACACACACCTAGCTCTATTATCTAAGTCCCATTACCACCCTCTTACTCAAGTCTATCACAACAGCCGGCCGACCCCTTGCATCACGTCACGTGACCCTCTCTCTCCCTCCCTAACCCCAGGCCTCTCCAGACCAGACTATCGCTCCCCCCACACTGACAGCCAATCACTCCAGTCAGGGCAGCTGGCTAGCTGGCTCATGACTATTCATGGCACACAGGGACAGTTCACACATCTTCCATCACACTAACCCTCCAGGATGACAAAGCTCCTCACTCTGTGATGACAGAGAGAGAACCTCAGACACTGACTGACTGGGCAATTACGCCTCTGGAACCAGGAAACTGGTGGTCTACAGGTAACGTGCCTGTCTAGAAAGCTAAAAGTCTGGGTCGGAGTGTGTGGTGGTTCGAATCCCGTTTGGGCCCAAAACTTTTCCCCCTGTCCATTAGACCATGAATGGTGGTCTGGGTGCTAGTCTTTCGGATGAGATAATAAACTGAGGTCTGGTGTGTTACACATCATTATTTAGCGCACGTAAAAGAGCCCATGGCAACAAGGGGGTTGTCCCTGGCAAAATTCTGTAGAAAAAAGCCACTCTTGATAGGGAAACAAATACAGTTGCAGACAGGAAAAAAAATAATGGGTAGGCACTTGTGGTGATGCACTCTCCCCGTATAGAGCAGCCCGAATTTCACACTGAGAAATCTGCTGTGACATAAAGTGGTACACAATAAAAATAAAGAGCTGTGCAGGGTTGGTGCCGGTGGTCTACAGGCAACCCACTCATCCAGAATGAAAAAGGATGAGGGGTTCAGTTCCCATCTTTCCATGGACTGTTTCCCCCATCCATTAAACCATACATGGTGGTCTGAAATCTGAACGTTTATCAAAGTTAGGATGAAACAATGAACCAAGATCTCATACACTGCAGTATACATAATGTATCAAATGCATGTAAAAGTATAGATCTACACAGAAACGAAAGAAGATGTCCCTAACCAAATTTCTAGTAAAAAAAAAACACCCAGTTTCATTAGGAAAAGAATACACAAGCTGACAAGAAGAAAAAAAAGGGTGATGCTTTTATGACCATGCTCTCTTTTCTGGGGAAGAGCAATGGGGATTTCATGCAGAGAAACGTGCCGTGACTGATTGCCTCGATCTTGTCCTTCTCACACAACCCCACACTCCCCTACTCCTACAGTGAAAGAATGAGAGTGGAAAACTGACAGGGCAGAGGGGAGGGGGGAGGGTAAGGGTGGAAGAGGTGGGGTGAGGTGGGGTGGGGTGGAGGCAATGACTGCCCTAAAATCTTCTACATCATGAAGCTGAGGTTCCCATAAAGCATATTCACATATGTCAAGTCTTTTGAATCATGAAGCTGAGGTTCTTATTTATTTATTCTTATTTATTTATTTATTCTTTTATATCGAGGATAATGGAATAAGCACTCATGTGCTTTTTTTCATCTAGTCCTCGTACCGTGTGTATGCAGTTTTGTAAATATTGTCAAATATTGTAAGTTCCCATACATATCCATATTCACATATGTTGAGTGATTCTAAATCATCAAGCCAACGTTCCCATATCCACATAATAAGTCTCCTACATCATGACGCCGAGGTTCCCATTATATGCATATCTCACTTGCGCCTTACACTCAGCGTGCATGCAGCTGACCTCATTTGCCTCGCTCTTAAGGAAGTACAGGGTGGGTGGTGTACGAGCCTAATGGGTACAGTGGCAGGCTCTCGCCTTAATGCTGATTGTCATGGAGTCACAGGCTGATGTTCTGCATCTCTGTGGTGAGTGGTATACTATACCACTATAAATAATGGGAAGGCGCTACACTTGTGGCGACGCACTCTCCCCGGGGAGAGCAGCCCGAATTTCACGCAGAGAAATCTGCTGTGACATAAAGTGGTATAAAATAAAAAATAAATAAAATAAATACTGACTGAAGTCTGGGTGTTTTTACTTACAACCTTCTTGGCCCATGCTGTGGGAGGACACTCACTACTGAAACAAGCAGTGTCTGAGCATCTGAAGAAGAAGAAGAAGAAGAAGAAGAGAAGAAAGAAGAAGAAGAAGAAGAAGAAGAAGAAGAAGAAAGAAGAAGAAGAAGATGGAGGAGAAGGAGGAGAAGGAGGAGAAGAAGGAGAAGGAGAATGACAAAAGAAGAAGAAGAAGAAGAAGAAGAAGAAGAAGAAGAAGAAGAAGAAGAAGAAGAAGAAGAACAAGTAGTAATGTTTATTATAACTTACAAATTTTGTTCTCCAAATATACAGAAAAACACACACAAAAATCTACTCACTCATTCACACAGCAGTAAAATAGCAAGGATGACAGCAAAAATCTTAGATATCGGTTTTGTGGGAGGGGGGTGTTTGTTTGTTGTTGTTTTTTTAAATCCAAACCTTAACTCATAAACCCATTAAGGAAATACCAAAAACAAACTCTCAAAGCCTTCAGACAAGCTTTAACTTAAGACATGTATACATGTATACTATTTCATTTAAATTTCTATCCCCTCAGTTGATGTGGCAATCAATCACCATGGCAACAGATGCAATTAACACAAGATGTTTTCGTAGCCCCCCCCCCCCCCCCACCCCCCCCTCCTGATGATTTCTAACGACTCCTTAACATCCAATGAACAGTTCTCTGGAGGCCATTTAGAGGGGAAAAGAAACACACTCTCTGCAGCTCATTTCATTAATGATCAATCTTGACAACTTCTATTTCCATTTTGTTTTCCACCTTCAACAACGTGAACATGATTTTGCTATCTCTTGTCCAGAATGATTCCCTCTTTCTAGGCTTTTGAACTTGTTGTCAACTTCATTTTCAATTCCCCAGTCAGAGGGAGGGAGAGAGACAGACCTGTTGATAGAGCGAGGGTGGGGGTGGGGGTATACAAAAAAAAAAGAACAGAGACAAACTGACGAAGACAGAAACAGAGGAAAAGAGAGAGAGGAGAGAGAGAGAGAGAAGAAGGGAGGAAGAGAGAGAGAGAGAGGGGAGAAGGAGAGAGGAGGAAGGAGAGAGAAATACGAAGGATGGGGAGAGGGAGGATAGTAACAGAAGAAAATGACGGCACTGAACGAGGCAGAATGAGCGAAGGACATAGAAGAGAGAGAGAGAGAGAGAGAGAGAGAGAGAGAGAGAGAGAGAGAGAGAGAGAGAGAGAGAGATATATTATAGAGAAACAGAAAGATCAGTGCTTTTCATCGTCCGTGGTATGCAGTTGAAATATGCATCTGTCCCACCGCAAGATGGCTATTAGAAAGCGAACAGGATTAACGTGTTATTTAACGGAGAGAAGAAGGCGAGAGAGAGAGATGAACACTTTTTGAATCCCTGGTTCCCCCTCCCTCCTCCCTCGCCCCCAATTATTCCATGCCTTTCCTCTATTCTTCAACCAGGCACAATGTGCTGTTTGAAATAAATTAAATACAACCAGTAAACAAAAGAGCATTACTTGTGCACAGAGAGAGGTCGAGGAGAAGGAATTTTCTTTTTAAGTGGATTAATGCATCTGTGATGGTGAATGACAAGCACCCTAATCTTGAGCTAACAGATTTTGACAAGGAACACACAATGCTGAACCAATCATAACAGTGAGAAAAGCCTTGACAAACAAAATAAAAAAAAACACAAAAAAAAGGAAAAAGAAAAAAGACCAAAAAATGAGAGAAACAAATTCAAAGCTAGTAGAGTTTTTATTTTTTTTGTTTAATGCTGTAATAATTTCTTCTCTTTTACAAATACTTAAATACAAAAAAAGGCAATCCCCCCCCCCCCCCCCCCCCCAAAAAAAAGAGAAAAACTAAATAAAAACTAGTAGGTTTTCTTGTTTAATGCTGCAATAAGGGTTTTTTTCCACCGATACTTAAATACCCTCCTCTCCAAAAGAAAGCCCTATGACTAACGTTAAAGGTGGTTAGATTTTTATGTTACCTACATTTTTTTAAAGCCTTCATTCACAGGCAAACTCTGAAACCATGCTGACTGACATCAGCCACACTTTGTGTTGGTGTTAACCTTTCCACATGATTCAACCAGCTGGAAATAGTGTTTGCAAATGGTAAGTGCTGCTGAAGTTTAGATATAAAGGTTAACTATTACATCCTCTCTCTGCCGTGCCTGCCTGCCCCCCCCCCCCCCCTTAATCCTCTCTCTCTCTCTCTCTCTCTCTCTCCTCTCTCTCTCCTCTCTCTCTCTCCTCTCTCTCTCTCTCCTCTCTCTCTGCACAAACCCTTAAGAATGATCATTGTCTCAGTCTCTCTCGTTACGCTCCATCAAACAATTATCATAGTCATCTCAGTCCTCTCTCTCTCTAGGTTTTGTTACCCTCCTTCCCCCAACTGCTTAGGCCAAATGTTTGTGCTTCAAAGTATACTTTGGAATTATCGTAAATTTAGCTTTTTTCCAGTCCATTCTTTTCATTTATCATCATTCAACAGGCACATGCAGCGACCTTTCTAGATGAAACTGAAAACAGTGGTCCCAAACATGAATAGGCACACAACATCTAGGACAGAAATGAATAAATTAAATTAATAATAATAATAATAATAATAATAATAATAATAATAATAATAAATAATAATGGTGATGATGATAATAATGATAATAATAATATCTGTTTTCCATAGAACAGCAGGCCAACTATGACCAGTGAGACAGATGACAAAAAAACAACATACCCAGCATGCACCCAGGGACTTGGAAAGGAATGGGCTCTGCCAGGTTCAACTTGCCCACATGATCACAGTGCCTGCAACAACAACAATAACAACAACAATAATCAGTGCCTCGAGAACTCCTCAAGGTGTTGAGGGACATGGTGACAGGGGATCAGTGGTCTAGAGGTAACACACCTGCCTAGAAAGCGAAAAGTCCAGGTCAGAAGTGTGCAGTGGTTCAATCCCCGTTTGGGCCCGAGATTTTTTCCCCCATGTGTTAGACCATGAGTTGTGGTCTGGGTGCTAGTCTTTTGGATGAGACAATAAACCGGTCCTGTGTCTTACACATAATTATTCAGTGCATGTAAAAGAACCCATGGCAACAAGAGAGTTGTCCCTAGAAAAATTGTGTTTAAAAAAAAAGCTACTCTGATAGGGAAACAAATACACATGCAGACAGGAAAAGAAAATGATCATGAGTGGTGCTGCTCTTGTGGCGACACACTCTCCCCAGGGAGAGCAGCCCAAATTTCACGCAGAGAAATCTGCCGTAACTTAAAGTGGTATGAAATGAAATGACAATATTAAAAAGGGACATGATGATGATATCAAATCAAGAACATAATTTGACAACATCCTAGCTTAGATATCATTTTGATTTCTTTCCAACAGACACTCTAATGAATTGAATATTATACATATCAGAAACAGATGCCTGCTATGGTCACACCACTGTGTTAGCTTGCGGGTTATGTAGTGTCTTGTATGGAATGCTAGTCTGAAAATTTGTAGGTGATTTTCACAGATTTATTTTAAAGTATGAAAAAAATGCACAGAGTATTTGTTTTTGGGGGGGTTCAGGACATAGAGCAACACCAGGTAGTCACAAGAAACTTGGAAATGATCATCAAATGAATACTGCTTGTGTTCCTACAACCATTGACCCCGTGCATGCATATTGCGGTTAGAAAACAAGAAGAGACAAAGGACTGAAGAGGTACAATGTTTGGTGAAAAATTTTGTACAAGTTCAAACCTACCGAATTTGTGCAAAATCACACAAGTTTTGAGAAAAGAGGCTAGTCTTTTTACAAAAAGTGGTGTTTACTTCTGTAGATGCCTTAGTACATGCGGTATGAATGCAAGAGTATATAATACTTAATAGGCAAAGGTAAATTAAAAGGTAAAGGTGTCCCATAACCTAGGCGGTCATAGGGGAGCGAGGCATCAGAGACCTCAGCTTCTCTAGGGGCCAGCATATTGAGGGCGGCACCCATCTCCTCTCCCTCGCTGCTTTACCTTCCCTGACCCTAATAGAGGCAGTACCCACTTACAGCTGGGTGAACTGGAGGAGACTGTACTGAAGCCAAGGCGCACAAACAGTCACCCATCCAACTGAGAACCACACTCGACACTGCTTAACTTCACTTGTGGAAAGCGAGCGCTCTGACCACTGAGCTATCCCGCCCCCAACAGGCCAACAGAAGGAAAATGGAAAAAGCTAACGGTGGGGTGCAACCTATCACACCTAATCTACAGCATGTGACCTCTCACCATAGGAGAGTAGAAAGGGAATGAACTCTTGACTGTTGGGTGACTGCAATCACTGTTTAGCTACCAGCTGACATTTGGCTTCAGGTCAGGTTCAGAGTATGATTAAATTAATAGTGCATTGTCAGGACAATGACCCACTGCTCGTTTCGTCTGCTGGGAGAAACACTGTCAGATTTGGGAGAACACTTCAGATTTGGGAGAACACTACCATGTGAGAACTATAAGGGAGAACACTGTCAGATTATTTGTGGGAGAAATATCAGATATTGTGGGAAAACACTTCAGACTATTTGGGAAACACTATCAGATTCATTTCAGAAAACACTATCAATCATTTTTGTGGGAAACACTATCACATTTCTTGTGGAAACACTATCAATTCATTCTGTGAAAATATCAATTTCATTTCTGTGGGAAAACACTATATCATTCTGTGGGAAAACACTATCAGACTTATTTCTGTGTGAAAACACTATCAGATTTCATTTCTGTGTGGGAAAATGATTTCATTTCTTGGAGGAACACTATCAGATTTATTCAAAAACAAATGAATGGATTTTAATATTCTGTGTGTTGTGTGTGTGTGTGTGTGTGTGTGTGTGGTGTGTGGTGTGTGTGTGTGTGAGTGTGTGTGTGGTGTGTGTGCTGTGTTGTGTTGTTGTGTGTAGCCCATCACAATCAAAACTAAAGTACAACAATGAAATCAACTGTACCTTTGATCATTTTAAGAATCATTTCGCAGCTTGTACTCCCTTTCCCACACAACCACACACACACACACACACACACACACACACACACACACACACACACACACACACACACAAACACAAACACACACAACTCACCACAAACAACCACAACAACAAACACAATCAACACACAAACTCTTCCCTCTCTCTTCTCTCCCCTCGCATCCTCACCCCCTCCGCCTTCACCACACACCAACATACAAACACATTACACATCACACACACACACACATCCTCGTTCCACAACCCCCCACCTACAGACAGAGAGGCAGTAAATGCTTATTGATCACCACCGCCTACATCATTATATCCCCCCCCCCCCACAATCAATCCCCTCCACACCACACAACCCCCCCCCCCCCCCCTACCCCACCCCACCACCACCACCACCACCCCCAGATCATGTCCGCAGCAATGTTCACTGTCCAACCACACGACAAATAAATGATCTCATTCTGCCATCAATGGCACATTGTCCCCAACGACAAATAACAGGACCTTACCTAATACCGCATCAATGGCAAACAAGCCTCCACAGACCCAGGCTATTGGTGGGTAGGCAGGGATTGCAGTTAACAGAGCCAATTCCCTGCCATGCTTTCAAGGATAAGGCTGATTCGCAGATTGTGGATAAAAAAAAAAAAAAATGTGCCGTTAAATAATGCTGTGATTGGTTCTGATGTTAGGAACTAGGGGGGTTGTTGGTATGGTTTATGATTGTGTGTGTGTGTGTGTGTGTGTGTCAAAGTCAAAGTCAAGTCAAAGTCAAACTTTATTTCCAGATGGTACATTGAGTAAGCATTCCAATTGCTTTTTTTCATCAAGCCATCCATCTAAAAATTAAAAATAAAAAATAAAAAAAATAAAATAGGAGAAAAAAAGAGAGAATAATCATATTTGAACAAGGAAAATCTTAAAGAAGATATGTGGTACAATTGAAAAGATTAAAAATGAACTTGAATAATATTCACACCAAAAGAAGAAACTACACACAACACACACACACACACACACACACACACACACACACACACACACATATATATATATATATATATATATATATATATATATATATATATATATATATATATATATATATATTATATATATATCACACACAAGGAAAATAATGCATGGTTCCTTAAAAATCATTTTACACACACACATACAAACCTATATCAATTCCCTCCTCCAAAACAAGTACGGTGCATACAAAGAAAAACAATACATTACAAAGCAATGGATTCGAAGCAGAAAGGAAAGACAATCACATTAATTGCCTTCCTTTTTCTCAGTCCTTCACTCCCAAACACTTGTGTTTATAGATTTACACAAAGCATGTCAGCATTCTAACAAATAAGTGCATTTAGGTACATAAAAAAATCGCAACTAACTTGAGCACCAGCTCATCAATTGTATAATTAAAAAATCAATCAATAATTTTTTTTTTAATAAAAAAAAAAAAAGTATATAATATATATATAAAATAATAAAAATAAAATATATATATATATAACAAACAAACAAACAAAATAATTTTTTAAAAAACAAAAAACAAAAACAAAAAAAAACCCAAACAAAAAATTATCCCACAAAAGGCACATACAAGAAAAAAAAAAAAAAAAAAAAAAAAAAAAAGCAACATTTCCATAACTAGGAAATGTGTGTGTGTGTGTGTGTGTGTGTGTGTGTGTGTGTGTGTGTGTGGTGTGTGTGTGTGTGTGTGTGTGCGTGTATGTATGTGTGTGTGTGTGTATGTAAATGTGTGTGTGTGTGTTTGTGATTTTTATTTAAAATTATCTTGGAATGCTTTTAAAAGCCAATACGAAATGTAGCTTTCTTGTGTCTTTCAAGCTTATGATTCGTACAAGTATGCCTAAAGTGTTTTTTGACTTGACTTGACTTGACTTGAGTTTCACCTATGCTGATTTTTATATGTAATCACTTTTGCCCACCATTAAGGTAGCAGTATTTTGATGAACTAGGGACAATAGAGGCAACTCGCATGCCTTCATGGTTATCATATCTGACAGCTCTTTTCTATACATTAATGATTCAATGCTGTCATCACCTCCTACCACAGATTTTCCTGATAGGGAAACTTGTCAGGAGAAATGAAACGGGACATGAACTACTTACTTTGTGGGCATTCTTTTTTTTTTCTTTAGGCGGTGAGGGGGGTGAGGGGGAGGAGGGGGAGGGGCAAGTTGAGTGTTTGGGGATGTTTCGATGTATCAATAGCAGTCTGATACTCCTCCACCCTTTTTGTTATTAGTATTCATGAGAACAGTAGATGGTAATTTGAGTAAACAACAACAGCAGCAGCAGCAGCAGCAGCAGCGACAACACATGTTCACATCCACCCACCCACACCCAACAAAAAATAAACAACAACACAGAAAAAACAACAGCAACACACACACACACACACACACACACACACACACACACACACAACACACACACACACACACACACACACACAACACACACACACACACACACACACACACACACACACACACACACACACACACACACACACACACCCCACACATCCCCCCCTACACCCCCCCCCCCCCACACACACACACACACACACTCAACCTCATCCCTCTCTTGTATTTGTATCACCCCTCTCAGCTCAGACAGAGAGGCATTAACTAAAGCGGCTATAGATCACCGCCCACACAGAGTTGGCAATTATATACATCCACCACAATGAATTGATATCAACCCCATCTTTACCACCACACTCTGTCAGCACACTGGCCACACAATCAACCACGCCATGGCCACACACTCATGCTCACTGGAAGGATTTCCACGCTTCATTACCTCCCTTCCCTGTCTGCATCCACACCCAAAGCCCCCGTGATCGTGTCGACAAGGTTAATTGCACCCTTTCGACAAATGAAAAGGGAATTTTTATCTTATTTATTGTCGCATCGATCGATGGCGCATTGTCCCGAACGACAAAACAACAGGATCTTAGCTAATTCTGCATCAATAGCAAAAAACGCTGCTGCAATGTTTGTGGGGTAGTTTACAGAAGCATGTTAAATTCTGTGTCCTGCTTGGATAAGAGTCTGATTCGCAGTCTTTTGAAGAATTTGTGATGAATGCAGTGACTAGTTCTGTTAGAAAATAGTGTTGATAGTGGAATATATATGGTTGCACACACACACACACACACAACACACACACACACACACACACACACACACACACACACACACACACACACACACTCACACACACACACACACACTGTGACTGAGGGTTGTGTTTGAGCACTGATTGTTTCAGTTACTGTTAGAAGCATGATATAGAGATAAGAGAGATGATTGATTGCACTCAGGTTATGTTTGAATATATCCTTTCAATAACCAGATGCTCTCTCTCTCTCTCTCTCTCTCTCTCTCTCTCTCTCTCTCTCTCTCTCTCTCCTCTCTCTCTCTCTCTCTCTCTCTCTCTCTGTCACACACACACACACACACACACACACACACACACCACACACACACACACACACACACACACACACACACACAACCACAACAACAAAGACAACACCAACCAACATCACAAGAAACACTATCAATACTCTAAGACAAACAACCAAAACTAAACAACTAAACTGCTAAATATCAAAAACAACATGGAAAACTAAAAAACAAACATTATATAAATATACAGTGCAAGATATTTCAGCAGATACTGACAGGGACAACACAATCATCCCACACACCAATCAATCCAAGTAAAGTGATTTTCCTTGGTCCACACACAACTTCTCAAGAAGAAGGAAGAGAGAGAGAGAAGAGAAGAGAAGAGAGACAGAGTCAGAAGAGTAGAGGAGAGTAGGAGTTGAGAATAGAAGAGAGAGAGGGAGAGAGAGAGAGAGGGAGGGAGAGAGAGAGAGAGAGAGAGAGAGGAGAGAGAGAGAGAGAGAGAGAGAGAGAGAGAGAGAGAGAGAGAGAGAGAGAGGAGGAGAGAGAGGAGAGAGAGAAGAGAGAGAGAGAAGAGAGAGAGAGAGAAGAAAGAGATGAGCACGAGAGAGAAGTTATGGAGAAGACAGATAGAGCCGTAGACAAGGAGGAAATGAAAGAAGATACAGAGAGAATAGAGTAACATGAAACATACATGACAAAGTTTATTGCCTCACATTCACCCTGTAGACAAGGAATACAATTCAGAGATTCATGTAACATAATAACATTTCATTCTTACTCGCACACATATACTACTGCACTTCAATTGCCACGCAGGTGACACACACACACACACACACACACACACACACAACACACCACACACACACACACACCACACCACACACACACACACACACACACACCACACACACACACACTCTCCTCTCTCTCTCTCCCTCCCTCCCCCCCCCCCCCCCCCCACTAACAGAATCAATAAAGGACCATCTAAGGACTAGTTACTCTGTTCCGTTATCTTTTTCCTAATATTCATTGCTTCTCCAATGAATTTAGCTAGACTTTCTATTTTCTCTTCACTGCTGACAGATAGAATATTTGCAACAGAATTCATATCAGCAATGCCTTTAAACACACTTAGCGCCTCACAGTTTCTGCGTTTATCAGAATAGGCCATACAATCGAAAAGAAAGTGAAATTCGTCTTCTGTGGCATTTCGGCATGAAGAGAGAGAGAGAGAGAGAGAGAGAGAGAGAGAGAGAGAGAGAGAGAGAGAGAGAGAGAGAGAGAGAGAGAGAGAGAGAGAGAGAGAGAGAGAGAGAGAGAGAGAATTAGAGAGAGCGAGAA
>CM060338.1:41381850-41394350 GCA_030674155.1 Stramonita haemastoma | reverse complement strand
GTCAATGTTGCTGTTTGTTCCCACACAACTCATTTCAATCTCCCCGCTACAGCCATACCCAGATTCATTATGTTGAACTTTCCTCAGGGTAGGGTTGGAAGTCCATAGAAAGCCTATCAATATTAGGCTGCCTTGGAGCCACCAGCCAGAGGGGCCCTGCACTGCTGCTGGGTCACTTTGGTGGTGTTCCATGGTGCCTGTTCTGAGCTAACACAGAGAGGACATCCCCAGGGCTACTGACGACAGTATTTGCTCAGTGGCAGAGTCAGACAGAGTGAGTCGCCTATTTGAGGTGGTGACCACTACAATATCCTTCTAACATTAGTAACAAGTCCTCTGTGAACTCCAACCCCAAAGGCTTTGAGTTTGACACAAACTCATAATAGTCACAGAAGTGTGTCAATTGGCAAACAGAATCTCAGATCGCCATGACACTAGGGCAACTGGGACTACAGAATCAGAGGCAATTTTTTTTTTTATATTGCATGATGATCAACAATAATGGGGATGACATAATGCTGTTGCTATGGAAATGCATTATATGCTTTGAGACTACTTGACAGGGTTGTGCTCTACGCTTACTTTTAATCGATCAATATATCCTGGCAGTTGGTCCAGTACTAATTCATGCTGTTTTAGTGTCAGTAGCCAAACCAACCATGAAAACCATTTTATAAGGAGATGACATTATACCAAGACAGAGCCTTACACTACACTACAGAAAACAATCTCTTAAGTCAGCGTAAACTGAAAAGAGACTGGAGTGAAAGCACTAGATTAAATAGCTGATGAGAAAATAGTGGTGTGAAGTAAACCTAAAACAAAATGATTCATTAATTAAGGAATAAAAAGGCAAATTATATGGCATCTTACACACATGTACATGTATGCAAACAATGAGAATGCACAGAAAATCAGCCAAAAGATGCTGCCCTGTATACTGTATAGTGTATACACAGAAACAATGAGAAATTTCACAATATCACCAAAAACAAATGATATTATAAAAAAAGAAGAAAAAAAGATGAACAACTCTGCAGAAGGCTTTACATCATGGATACCCAGTACATGCAGATTTAAAATGAAAACTTAAAGTAAACAGTCACAGTATTCATGAAATGAATTATGATGAATCCATTAATCAACTAAAAGGCATATATTTACATCTACATACATAAAGCATTACAGGACATACCCATGCATACAAGAGTAAAAAAAAAATCTTGCAGTATCAACAAGAACCAGCAAGGAGCAATCCACAAAAAGACAAAATACCTACACAGATCTGGGTATTACAACACACTGTAGTGTAAACAAGGACACATGCATGCAATTACAGAAGATCTATCTATAATCCGCCTTTGAACAGGTTAGTACCAGCTGTTGCAGTCTCTCTGGTAACACATGCTGCAGCTGGTGGGAAGGCAGTGCTTAGCCACTGGATTATCGCTGACACACATGTATACATGCTGCCATTTCCTCTTTTCATTTCAAAACATGAAGAAAGATAGATCATCAGTTTTCAGATATTTCTCAAAATCAGAAGAAAAAAAAACTGACATTGACACAGTTTAAGTTAAACAGAAGATCAGAATACTATGGGGAAAAATAACTTGGACATATCTTTTTTACCTTTTCCCTGTTTTTACCATTACCTTGTTTTTACCTTTACCCTTGCATAGATATCTTTGTATCCTATGTGGCTTATGTTCTCTTCTGGGATACTTTGTCAGCTGAGCACTCAAAACCCATAACACACTGAGAAGAAACCCAGCACTTGGTGGAACTTAACTGTTTCAAAATTTTCACTGTATTAACCTTTTTCCTACCGGTTGCTCGCTATTGGACAACCAACCATCTCCTGACCCTTCCCTACGTAGCACCCACTACAGGGTTACAGAAGCACACAAACGCACTCTGTGCACATGTACAGGGAAAGAGGGGTTCTCTCCCTTTATGTAGGGATAGTGTCAAAAATGAATGTAAATTACAATTCACTGAGCACATAAAAATACCCATGAACATGATCATAGAATAGAATACAGCCCCAAAAAAGTACTTCTGCATACAGTGACATGAATTTTATATCCGCAGTTTATCATCCTGAAGATAAATTATGCATGCGCACATCAAGCTGACGTCATCAGAGCAAATTCAGTGGATCAGGAAAACGGTCACTGAAGCAGAACTTTTCATTCATGCAAAGCACAAAGTGTGCAAATCTCATCATTAAATAAACCCTACTTCATCATCTTTACACTTCAAACAAAAATAGTTTAAGACCATAAAATTCAAACCAGCAGAAGAAGAGATCTATATTCTTTCTTTAACAACTGTTTTCTGTTTTCCATTATTCAATGCTATCTGTTTGGCACAGCAGACAACATCGTCTCCACAAATGTGACTCATGTGAAATGAAAAGAACCTAACAACGACAAAAACAAAAGCTTAAAACAAAAACAAAAAAAACAAACAGAAGTTTAAAACAAAAACAAACAAAAAACATGAAACGAGTACACCAATAGGTTTCCATTTTTGACCAATTTCTTTATTCATAACATATTATTAACAACCTGTTAGACACAACACTAAAAGCTGTCTCCAGTTTAAAAATATCTCTGGCTCCTGTGACTCTACAGACAACAAGTGACAGACTGATCATTGATCCGAAAAGACGAGCCAACAGAGGGGGAGGCATGGACGTACACCTTGTTAATTGTATCATGGGCTGGAAGGGGAGAAGAGAGAGGAGAGGCAGGGACAGCCTTAGAGACACAATCAGGTCATGTCAGAGTTGGATTCGTGAGTCATTCTTTCTTTCTACCCTTCATTCCCCTCTCTGGTGCCAGAGTGAACTGAACAGGATAGCTTAGTGGTCAGCACACGCACTTTCCTCAAGCTAGGGTAAAGCAGCATCAAGCATGGTTACCGAGTAGACAGGTGACTGTTTGCCCGCTCTGGCTTCAGCACAGTCCCCAGCTCACCCGGCTGTAAATGGGTACCTGCCCTCTTTAGGGGTCAGGGAGGGTAAAGGCTAAAGCAGAAAAAGAGAGGAGATGGGGGGCACCCTCAGTATGCTGGCCCCTGGAAAAGCTATCTCTGATGCCTAGCTCCCCTACAACCACCAAGGACAAGGTTATTGGACACGTTCCCTCAGATGACCTTTAACCTCTGGTGCCAGCAGATCAGGTGGGGAGATACTGTAGAGGTGGGGGAAGGGGGTGAAAAAAGAGGGGGGGAGGGAAGGGGGGCATATATGATATTCATCTCTTTGAAAATGCTATTAATATAAAAAGTTAGAGGTTCTACATATAAAGTCAAGTCATGTCATGAGTCCCCAACCAGTAACCCAATTGGGACAAAGCAAGAAAAAAATAGAACGTTAAGAGATCAACAACTTACACACCATTACAACTTAGCTTGTAAGCATGCACGCATACTCTCTATTCAAGTCCACAAAATTTCCTAAAGACATGTGTACTCTCTCTCTCTCTCTCTCTCTCTCTCTCTCTCTCTCTCTCTCTCTCTCTCTCTCTCTCTCTCTCTCTTTCTCTCTCTTTCTTTCTTTCTTTCTTTCTTTCTGTCTCTGTGTGTCTGGCAAAATTGAAAAAAACTGCATACACACAAGTATACACACACACATGATACACAGTAACACACACACACACAATGCACACACACATGATACACAGTAACACACACACCACACACACACACACACAACACACACACACACACACACACACACACACACACACACACGCACGATGATTAAAGTGTTTTTGACTTGACTTGACACACAAACACACACAATCCCAAACACACACACACACACACACACACACACACACACACACACACACACACACACATACACACACACACACACACACACACACACACACACACACACACACACACACACACACACACACGCACACACACATGTACATACATACATACATACACACCCATCAATATGAAAACTGATCCCATGGGTTATATGATTGAATGAATGTTTTTGAGTCATTTGACCCTTCAAGTCTCAAACAATCCAATGTTGTGCCAGTGGCATGAGTGACTCACTTTATGGCCACATTAATGCAATCTGTCTGTAATAATGGTCTGAATGAAGCTGAGCATGGGACAATATAATATCCTCATGGGAGAGAAATATGCCGCATAACAATTTAGCAAAGTGAAGTCCCTGAGCAAGAGTGAAACTTTGAAACAGAAAACAAAACACACACACACACACACAAAATTCAATGAAGGTTCAATTTGAAAATGAAATGTCCAAAAACATATAATTTCTTTTCTGAATTCTGTAATGAGAACAAGTTTGACACTTTGAGCAGTGGTCCTAAGTGAATCACAATCTTTTATTAGGATAAACTGACATCACAGATTTTAAATTTTAACATTTTACAATGCATACCAGAGAAACTTCAGACAGTACGCTTACAGACCAGGCAGAAATATATACATGTACACCTGTATAAAAAATCTACTTGCATACATTACATTAATCATGTATTTTTATGATATATTATATATTTTCTAATTGATTGCAATGGCAAAATTCTAAAAGATCTCAAGTAATGAAATACTGAGAATGAACTTATGAAGAGATCAGAAACAGTCTTCCAACTCTGTGAGGAGTAAGCATTATCATGATTATGATATAAAACATTATATAATACTTATTATCTATTCAATTAATTGATTTTGGAGGGGCAGAGGGGCAAAGCCACATGGGGAGGGGGGGCGGGGGGGGTGGGGGGTCTCTACTTCACCTCAAAAATTTTTATGAAAATTCAGAAAAATCATTCATGTGTGCACTGATTACAACAAAATGTATATGGGTTATTCTCAGAAACATGTGAGGTTTTTGTGACATAGACCTTGAAAAATAAATGTCCTTGGAAGTTTTTGCCTTCTTGTCATATATTAGAGTACTCTGTTGCAGAGTGCAATCTGTTGAAAAAATTATTAATCATTAATTGGGTTTTTTTTTAATTGAGGCATAAAGGTTCTATTTTTAGCTGTGTTGCGGTTGTGACATGGAAACCAAAAGTAGCATTAAAACATCTTTTTACACAAAATATCAAACAAAAAACACTCACAAATGCTTTAGTTTTTATCTATAAAATAAAACCATCAATTGGAAGTATGACAATCATCGACAAAGCATATGTTTTTGCTTTTTTGTAATGACACTCTAAGACATTTTGTACACCCAGATTTAAAGTTTGGTTTTTGTACAAATGACCACAGCAAGCATCCCCCAGATTAGCCTGAACTTTAACCACAGAATGATATCCATTAAACTAAACAGTTTTCTTTACATAAGAATGGAAGCTGTTTAATATTAATGCCTTATAGAAGTAATATGTTTCGGTTGTGACATGGAAACCGTTTGGTTGTGACATGGAAACCACACCCTTCAAAAGCACAAAATCTGAAATTGTAGCAATGAAAACACAAATTAAATCCAAAAAACAACCTACTTGAATTGGGAACAATGCATTCTATTAATATTATTATGATTATTTACATTGATTTGTCATTTTAGAGTGATCTGTTATGGTTGTGACATGGAAACCGTTTGGTTGTGACATGGAAACCGTTTGGTTGTGACATGGAAACCACGCCCCTCAAACCCACAAATCACTGAAGTGAAGCAATTTAAACACAAATTGAAAAAAAATCCACCATCTTAAATTAGAAACAATGCATTCTATTAACATTATTTATACTGATTTGTCATTTTAGAGTTAGATGTTTTTTGTTATGGCTGTAACATGGAAACCGTTTGGTTGTGACATGGAAACCACACCCTTCAAAACCACAAATCACCCAAGTGTAGCAGTTTAAACACAAATGGAAAAAAAAACACCATCTTAAATTAGAAACAATGCATTCTGTTAACCGTATCTACATTGATTTATATAATTAAAGTGATATATCAATCAATATTATTATTGATCAAATGCTGCGTTTGGTTGTGACATGAGAAAGCTGGGAGAAACCAAAGACTGGAACTCTAATTATAGCATCGCGATACTCCTTTGGCAGGAAAAAGTATGTGTCAGAGATATTTAAGGTCAAGATGAAGTACCTACCTGAAAATCTCGGTCAGTGAAAGAATGTGCCGGATTTTGCACCAGATTTACATCATTTGGTTGTGACATGAAAAAAGGGAAACCATGTTGGTCATCTAGGGTTTCAAGCAATTTACGGGGATAGGAGCTCCAGCTGATCAAAAACAATGTTTTCTTTATTACTGTTAACAGTTTAATTCATCCCTTGTGGCTATAATATGTTGATGATAACATATAGTTCTTTCTGAGTAAATTGTTAAAATTGGGCCTACTTTGGGAAACCAAGCGTCACAACCGCAACAAGCTTTTAATCTGCCCTCTATTTAATGTCCATGACAAAGAAAGTACAATTTTTCTTCTAGGGAACTTGAAACAACATCTGGGCATTACTTTAATACAAGTTGTGTTTCAAATTAGCAGTCTTTCAAGTCAGAAGAACAATCTGAATAAAGTATGCACCAAAATGTCACAAATCCGCCATGTTGGAATGAGCAATTTGGTGAAATAAATTCACAATATTTAAAAGCAAAAACACAAATGGTCATAAAAACATTTAAATTTTATTTTTTTAAATCAAACACAACCAGTAAACAGCATTCACCACAATTTTAAACTTAATTCAGCCAAATGGCAGATGTGTAAAGTAGGTCACTATCATGCCTCACATGTTTTTGAGAATGACCCATATATATGTACACATTCTACATCACCTCTCCCCCTTTCACACAGTTATAGTTTCCTTTGTAAACTTGTACACATCTGCATGCACACACATGCATGCACGCACACACATACAATGATACATGCACACACACACACGCACACACACACACACATGCACACACGTATGCATGGACACACACAACCAAACACACACACCACACACACACACACACCACACACACACACACACACCACACACCCTACTGGCTCACACTCTGAATGTTCACAGAAGAAGAGATACTCAGATAGACTTGTAAATAAACAAGAATAGGCTTCTTAAAAAAAAAAACTGTCAACAACAACAAAAAACACGGGTTTACTTTAATCCACCTGCCAAACTCTGCTCAAAATACTGATGATGAATAAGAATTTGAGAACTGACTTTGAAGTTTGGAGTTGAACATTTGATGGGAAATCACAAGCACTTACTTTACCCTCTTTATTTCTCAAAAGAAGTAAGTCAATGTAATATTGATCAGTATAAACTATAATAACTGACTGATGGGCTGTTTCAGTGTTTGTTTTAGGTTTGTTTTTTTAAAGTCTGGGTGATCGACTTTCTGTAAGTACTACAGTTTTTCCACTGAACATAAATATGTAGTGTGGGATACTATGATCTACTGAGATAACTATTGTCCAAATGCAAAAAATACATGTCACCAATGTTAAGATGATATTTTGTAAAACATATTATTTACCGGATTGTAGCATCAACTACATCAGTACATCACATGACATAAAGCAAGGTCAATGATCAGCTGAAAAGCTTAGTTTATAGAGTTCTCAAATGGGCCAGTCTTGGATGGTTATATCATATATGATTGTGGCATGTGCATTGATCAATATTCAACAGAAAAGTCTAACACTCACACTGACAGAAAATGTTAAATTCAATACAGATCATTGATAACTCAACCCCTACCATCCCCATCCCATTCATGATCATTTCCGACAGAGATCAATGCAGCTTAAAGTCCCCCACCTAATCATCACTAGAAACAGAATAGCAGTGCAGTACTATTATGAATGAACGGGACGCTAAACTCAATGAACGGTTTCGTTGCATCTAGACCCTATAGGCCTAGTTCTAACCCCATCCATCCATGATCCACCCCACCCAACCCCTTCCTTAGTTCCTAAGCCTAATGCTGCTAGGACTACAAACAGCTACTATATTCAAAATTGCTCTTTTTTTTTTAGACTTATACAAGATCTGTTCCGATGCTAAAACGCACTGTTCACAACAGCAAAGCCTGTGCTAAGTTCAAGATATAGGCTAAGCTATATCATGAATTTATGAAATCAGTCTCTCCAGTGTTCCCGTTTTATTTTTGCAATGGTTCGCATCCGCCTGTATAATATGCCGTGCTAGACGTTCAGTTTAATCATTCAGTGTCTGCAAATGATTGTAATATTAAAGTGCAACACAAAACAGACCAGGGCGACGAAAACCGTTACAAACAGCGTATTTACCTTCGACAGACGGCTGTGCAAAATTCGCGAACAGCTGCACTACCGTACGGCCTTGGTGTCACATGAACATAAATGTCACGTGACCAAAACATATGCCGACACGACACGTGAATCTAAATGCAGCCGTCTCTGCCAATGTTTACGATTGGGTAACGCCATCTTACATTAGGTGATCGTATGCTCAAAGAAGGTAAATATTCGTAAGTATGCACGAACGCACTTAAGACTATAATATTTTAATTTATATATCAAGCAAAACAAAACCAAGGGCCAACAGCCAATGAACACCAGTTGCACAAAGGGTTAAGAGTGTCTTCCCCTGGCTAGCCTAGTTTCTGGAACTACAGACTACACACCACTATAGCTTCCGCGTTCTTTAAAATGCTTGTCGGGGAAAATGTCTTCTAATAATTATTTTCACAGATTTTTTAAAGTAGGAAAAAATGCATTGTGCACTTCTTTGGGGGATTGAGGACATATATCAGATAGTCACGAGAAAGTTGGGAATCATCATCCTATGAAGATTGCTTGTGTCCCGACAGCATTGACCCCACTCGAGCTAGCAGACAGCAATAATAACAGAAGGGGTACATTGTTTGCTGAAAATTAAAAATACACAAAAAAATCAAAATAACCAGATTTGTGCAAAATCACATCAGTATTTAGTCAAAGGCTAGTCTTCCATAAAAAATGTGGGATTTTTTATCTTACTTATTTCTGTGGGTGCCCGAGTGCGTGCGGTATAAATGCAAGGTTATTATAGGGAATCAGAAAGGAAAGTGACAAAATTTAAAGTAGGAATGTAGCCTGTATTGTAGACATCGTGCGTTGAGTATATGTGTAGTGTCCGTCTAAAAAAGATACCATCATTTGTTATTTACTTTATAATAATGACACTGGTCCACGAAGAAAAAAGTCACTTCTGACTTGAGAGCTGATTCCTTGATATACAAATATATGCATGAAAATAATGAACCTACATTTTCATAGTGTGCTGTGCACAGTAGCCTACCTAAGTACCTTGTGTTGTCGTGTATCGTGTGCTGGCTAATGTGTGTATAGTCTACCTTTCTTTCTTTTCAGAACGTTGGGGGTAAAAAGAAGAAAAAAAAGAACGCACAAAAGTGAAGGACATCTGCCCTAAAGCGTCATATTTTGTCGCAAAATGCAGAACTTTTTACTTAACATCGTGTGGACTGTCCAATAATCAAGCGCCCGGTTTATGCTGACTGCATTTTGTTCAGAGATGAGACGAGAGAGCAGCAACCTGAGGTTGGTGTTTACAGTTTTTGACAGATTTTTTTTTCTCTCTAGACCTAGGCTACCTAGGGATGTTCAGCTCAGCAAAATTATAACTGCATCGTGCATCATGTCTATTGTGTATCATAAATGTAATGAATGCTTGTTGTCTAGATCTGACGGACCTGGTATCGCTGTTTTCATCAGTGCTAGACCAGCCCCCCTTTAGGCAGTCTGACAGTCCCTCATAAGCGATCATTATGAAGCATACCACCAGTGCAGCACCGGTAGGCCTAGCAAAACTTTCTCCGGCGAAGGCACAGTCTTTATCGATTCTCTTTAGGGAGCTGTTGTTCTTGCTGTTGTGTTGTTGTCGTTGTCGTCGTAATATTATAATCTATAGTATTTCATAACTCACTCAGTCACTGGCAATCGCATAATTTGCACATTTTCATGTACTGATGTAGGCCGAGCCTTTCTTGGCCTAATAATGTATAATAGCCTAGATCTAGAGTGCAAAATATACATGTACCACCACCACAACAGTAGTATGTAGGCCTAACAACTAGGCTACATCAACAGTGGTCATATAGTGCAGTTAAAAAGTCACAGCCATAACGGCATAAGTGTGATTGTAGTGCTGGTATGAAACAAAACAGGGGAGGAAAGAGACTCAGAATAAGAGACAGGAAATTAGGGGAAATTGGGAGGGGTATATTAATATAGCCCCACTACAAGGTGGACAATCAATGACAACACACTCACAGTCCACACACACACACACACACACACACACACACACACACACAACACACACACACACACACACACCACACACACACACACACACACACACACACACACACATGATACAGTGATACACACATGTGCACACACACACACACACACACACACTGACAACACGCACATGTGCGCGCTCATGCACACACACACATACAGTGAATGATACACACACACACATGTGATGTATGAATTGTAACTTGGATGCAGTGATCTGATACATTATAAATTATACTAGACTACTGTGTAGTTAACTTTTTTAAATTTAGAAATCCTAATTTGTCACTGTTTGTGTTAGTCCCCTTGTAAATGGTAAAAATGGGTTTTATGCATAAATCATCTTCCATACATGTGGTAACTGTATGTATACACAATGTGTGTACACATGTGTCACATTGTGTGTGGGTGGGTTTGTTTGTTTTTTTATTCTTTTATTTAAAGATTATTTGAGGATTATGGAATAAGCAATCATGTGCACGCATGCACACACACATGCATGTTCACATGCATACACATGTCTAGTACACAAATGATACACTAGTTTGTGAGTTGATTGGTATGTTGCTGGATATAATATTTTTTTAAGATAATATATTTAACCAATGATACTGTGTTCAACATAACAATTTTTAGATCAAATAAGTAAAACTTGTTGTTACTGAAAACCAAGTTTTGTTATTAAAAAAAAAAATCTTTATTGCTTTTTTTTATGGTTGCTGCCTAAACTTTTGGCATTCCTGTTCTGTTGTTCACTTGCTTCCCATTTCACTCTACTCCAGCCGTACCCACTAACTACTCAGCCTCATGATGTTGTATCTAGGGTTGGAGGTCTACAGGGAGCATAAATATAATATCAATGTCACTGTCAGGCCACCATGGGGCCACCAGCCAGAGGGGCCTACACTGCTGCTGTTCCCTTTGGTGGTTTTCAGTGGTGCCTGTTCTGAGCTAACATAATAAGCAGCATGCCACCTTCTAATGACTAAAGAAAATTAGTACAGCTCAGTGGTAGAGCCAGACTAAGTAAGACACCCACCCAGGGTGTCAACCACAATTTCTCTCCATCTACTTTCTCCCATGAACCTCCAACCCAAAGGCTTTAACACCTGTGGACTCACCATATGGACAGGAGTGTATAATTTAAAGGGGGAACCAAAACTGAGGTCACCATAAGACTGGAGCCACCGAATCAGAGACTTTTTTTTTTTATTGCATAATGAGCAATGACAATGAAGATGAAAACTGATGATGGAATGATGCTGCTGTGCAGTTGCATGTGCTTTGTTTGAGACTATGTGACAGGGCTGTACTTTACAATTCCTATCATAATCATATTGCGGAGTCAACCAGGCAGGCCCAAAAGGTACAGAAGCCTGCAGTGTTGGTCAGGTAGTTTGAGCAATACTCCCAATAGTGCCAATACTCTCAAAATCACATCAGTAAAGTGGATCACTGGATGGAGCTTGACTGTGTGGTCCCAGTCTTGCCAACAAGCCCATGGATACATGTAGCAGACTCACTCTGGGTAGGAGCCGGCAGGTGTCTCAAAAACCCCTGTGACTCCTAGTCCTGTGGACTTACAACCCTTCAACCTTCCAGCCCACAGCCTAAGGCACCAACCTCTGCACCAAGGTTGCTGCTCATTTTCTTATTTTATGTTGTGAATAACTTTTGAAGAATAACATAATGTAAAGTAAAGATCACCCTGAAAAAGAAATGCCAGTGATTAATCATTTTGTCATTCTCATTGTGTGGTTCTGTTGTGACTGCAATACAGAAGGTTCCACTTCCAGTGACCACACATTGCAAGATCTGGGGAAGAAGTAGCTCTGGTCAACGTGTTACCTGGAAGTCCTCACGCTCTGTCACCAGAAAGCCTTTTAAGATTTTGCCTTCAAGGTAATTATTAATACACTGAGGGAAGATGGTCGAGTAAAAATCATGAGTGTACATGACTTAGCCAGCAAAAAGGGAATCAAAAAGATTACTATTTAGGGTGTTTGTGTGTGTATTCTATACATGTAAAAAAAAAAGAAGAAAAAAGGGTAAAGGTGTCCCATAACCTGTCTGGTTGTAGGGGAGCGAGGTCAGAGACCTCAGCTTCTTTAGAGACCTCAGCTTCTCTAGGGACCAGCATATTGAGGGCGGCGCCCATCTCCT
>CM060338.1:41354350-41376850 GCA_030674155.1 Stramonita haemastoma | reverse complement strand
TGAGACTGTCTCTTCTCTTTATGAAAGAGATTTTGATGTCTTCTTATTGAAAACTGTCTCTTCTCTTCATGAAAAGATTTTGATTTCTGAGAACTGTCTCTTCTCTTCATGAATAGATTTTGATTTTCTGAGACTGTTTATTCTTTGGATCATGATGCTGTTACTGTAAATCTCTTCATGAATATATATTTTGATTTCTGAGACTGCTTCATCTTTATAACTTGAGCTGATACTTTAAACCAGTGGCTGTCCATTTCTGGTTTTTCGTCCGTAAATTATCTTTTAAAAATAAAATCTTTATATTGTGATTAGGAAATTATGAATTCGCTAGATTTTTTTCAGTCTGTGCAAGATGTGCATCAGTGGCCTAGTAAGGGTATAATAATTTTTTTGTTTGTCAACCCCTTTTTGCGTAGAGCGTAGACAATTGGAAACTGGAGTGAATTTTGAGAATTAAAATGGCTGTGTTGAATATTGTTTGAGGTATGGGTACAATGTGGTTGTTGTTGTTGTTGTTTTAATTTAACCTTTTTGTCTTTTTAAGCTTTTTTTCGTGTAGAGCTTAGACAATTAGAAAACAATGAAATATTGATGATTTAACTTTATTCAATGGTGTTAAATGTTGAGTCTGAGTGAAAGCTTTTGACTCGTGAGTGTGGGATTTTTACCTCGTGCTGCGCTGTTAAAGGTTTGCTTGTGGAGATTGTACATATCTGCCTTCTGCCTTTTGTGATCAACTCATTGCTCAGTAGATGTTTAGAAACTTGTGAATTAATATATTTTTTTGTGATCCTAGAAAGTGCTACATGCTTGATCTTAAGCTGATTTTGTTCGTGGACTTAGTATTTGATATGATGATTTTGTTTTTGTTTTTTGCACAAACATAGGACGGTAGAGAACATAGGTTTTTATTTGCAAGGACCATAGGTTTTTATTTGCAAGGACCATGGTTTATTGCAAAGGGCATAGATTTTTATTTGCAAGGAGCATAGATTTTTATTGCAAGGGGCATAGATTTTTATTTGCAAGGGGCACAGATTTTTATTTGCAAGGAGCATAGATTTTTATTTGCAGGAGCATAGATTATCTGCAAAGGGCATAGATTTTTTGTCAGATTTAGCATGTATAGCCATATACATATGAGTTTGTTTTTGCACAAATAGAGAGATGCAGGGAGCACATAATTTTGTTGGGGTTTTGTTTTTTGAAGGAATATAGATTTTTTTTCATAGCAAGAAACATCCAGGTTGTTTCACAGGCTTGTGGATGTGGGTTTTGGTTTTGCACAAATCTATTCTAACTGCAGAACACATAGGTGTGTTTTGTGTGTGTGTTGTTTTTTTTCATGGACTTTGCTAGAATTGATTTTAACTTTTGTTATTTTATGCGCTGTTTAGGCAGCTTCAGTGTGGAGAGGGTTTCTCCTTTATGTGTTTGTTTAAATATACATTCATAGTTCTTTTAGTTCTTTTAGCAATAAGAAGAAATGTGTAGATTTTGTTTTTACTGAATTGTTCACTACCTGTTTTCATGGAACTATTGTTTGAACAATGAAAACTAAGCAGAATGCTACCTAACTGCCAATGCAAAAACATGGGGGAGGGAGAAGGAGGGGGATGAGCACCTTTCCTGTATAATTCATGGTCACTCTTTTCAACTTTCAACCTTGTTTTGGAGTCTTGAACTTGACTTGAAGTTGGAGAGGGTCTTGTGAAGTTCAGTTTACTGTTGGAAACTGAAAATGAGATCAGCATGTGTACATAGGGAATTGGTCTGAAACAGATGGCAGTTACATTAACAGCAGCATTTTGGTTCTGAGCTGTGCTGAGTCTGCCTTCTTTATAACTCCCTTGCATTCAAATAAGAAATTGATCTGAATCAGATGGCAGTTACTTTTAAAACCCTCTTAGAATAATTGCCCCCAACCAGGATTTACTCACAGTAGTTTTCCATCATTCAGTGACCTTCACTGATTGCTACCACATGTCAAAGCTCTATCAGGCCAGAGGCACAGAGCCTGTGGTGAGAATCTGGAAGTAATTGTAGCTGCTGGTATGTACTTAGAAGGAGAAAAAGGCCAGCCTGACCTGATTTCGTGATGGAATGCAAAATCTAGGGACAGTTGGTGTTCAGAGCATCCAAATGCAAGAGGGTTAAAACGCAGCTCTTTGTTTCACAGCTGTGCTGTGTCTGCCTTGTTTATAACTCTCTTGCAGTCATCCATGTTACTGAAAGTCTGTTTAGTACTCAGTATTTTGTTGGTGCTTTTTTCAAGATACTCTCTGTTTTGGTTCTGTAGAATATCTCACTATACCAAGGGTGAAGCAGCAGATTGTGACTGCGTGTGAGAGTGTAGACTACAACAAGGCAAGATTTGTTGCAAAACAGAAGTATCATCTGATTCAGAGGGGAGCGGTGGTGGTGGGTAGTTTGGGCCTTCTTGAATATGTAGAGATTGCTTCTCTTTGACTTGAAGTGTTCTGAATACATTTTTATGCAAACTTTCTTCTTCTTCATTGAACGCTCTGACACCAACTGTTGTTGTCTGTCATATGAGTGAAAATGCTTTGCGCTGCCATTAAGCTTCTGACAAGTCAGACCTAGCACATCCAACTTCAGCATAAGAAAGAATTATCTTTCAAGTCTTTCTGGAAAAAAAGGCAGGAGCATGGAGCAAGAAGGCAGAAAATAGGCAAGAAGGAGGCAACAGGAAGAAAAGGAACAAAACAGAAACAAAGAGAGTGATAGAAAAGAGGAAATTTCTTGAAAAAAATTTCAAGAGGGTGGGGATACTGTTTATACTGACAGGTCCCTGACATTCCCAGGGGGGAAAATATATATGCAAACTAGTTCAGTAGATGTTCTGGTTTTTAAGCAGATCTTAGAGAGTCTGTGTAGAGAGACTATTAGAACAGATAGACGCATAGCTGGTGAGAGCAGCCACTTATTTTTCTGATTTTTTAAAACATTTTCTTAATTCATTTAAATATATTTTTGTGTCAGTAACTCTTTGCGTTACTTTCTCAAATCACCTGCCACTTTGGTTGGCGTCAGTGATGTAAACATACGCATGCTATTGTTTTTTTGTTGTTTGGTTTTATGTTCTGTGGATGCGTTGTGCTGACTTGGTACCGGTTTGAATGTAAAGTACCCGGTTAAGCCATTTTCATCTTTATTTTCTTCTTTTTTTTATATTCATTTTCTTATGCAACAATCTATCTTTTTTCTAGTGATCATTCCAGTGTGTGTAATAATTGGTTTTAGTGCGTCAGGATATTAGTGAGATATTGCAACGTTGTGTAACTTTTCCCAGGTTGGGGAATGGTGTTTTTGATGTATGTACATTATGAGCATGTTTGCACAAAAAGCGTTTGTGATATGGATAGATGGATGGTGTGGTTATATGATGGTCGAGATCTATTTATCTTTGTCCCAGCTTTTGTGTGGTAGATTTAATGTGTTATTTTGCTAACTGGAGAGTACAATGCGGGTTACTGTGTTAGCTATTATATAAGCTAGCGTGTGTGTGTGTGTGTGTGTGTGTGTGTGCGTGCGTGCACTTGTCTGCAGATTCATAAAACCTGTGAAGATTTTTACTGTCTTGTAGCACTTGTGTACGGTAGGACGAGGGATGAAGAAAATGAATAGAATTCCCAACATAACCCTCCACTACCCAGATTCCATGCCTTCCTCTTTCCTGCATGCAATAATCAGTTTGGGCTCATTATGATATATTATTGATTTGTTACTGTGTCGTGTGTGTGTGTGTGTGTGTGTGTGTGTGTGTGTGTGTGTGTGTGTGTGTGTGTGTGTGTGTGTGTGTGTGTGTGTGAGTGAGGGAGGGAGGGAGGAGGGAGAGAGAGAAGAGAGAGAGATTTTTTTAAAATCATGCAGAACACTGGAGAGAGAGAGAGAGAGAGAGAGAGAGAGAGAGAGAGAGAGAGAGAGAGAGAGAGAGAGAGAGAGAGATTTAAATCATGCAAAACAGAGAGAGAGAGAGAGTTTTTTCTGTTATTTTATTTTTAAATTATCAAATTTTTTAATCATAAGTTGTAAATATTTCAAGGAAGGAATGGGGACAGCTCAAGAAAAATGTGAATGCAATGATTCAAATAATTTCATTTTGTGAAAATTGTGAATGCAATGATTCAAATAATTTCATTTTTGTGATGTTTTTCTCAACACTTTGACATAATATGTTAGTCAGATGTTTTCTATGATCTCGGCTTATCTCACCCCACCCCTTGCTCCTTCCCCTTTTAAAAAAAAATATCCGCATTGCTGTATTGTGTATAATCTTAAATTAAGTTGCCTTTTGGGTGTAAACATGAAACAAGTGCCCTCCAAGTTTTGTTTGATAAAAGTTACATAAGATATGCGTATGAATATTTATTTAAAAACTGGTGTATATCGAACATAGATTTGCAAGAGTGATGTGCGTGTCCTTATTTTGTTTTGATATTCAGCAGCTTACAGTTATTGAATTGAGCTAATGGAATGGAGTAAGGGAATAGTTTCTGACTGCCAAGAAAAAGAAAGTACGGTGCATTAGAATAGGAAAGTGATTATTGACTGCCAGTTGCTTTTTTATTTTTTATTTTTTTATAAATGTTGGTTGTAGTGTCACACATCAGCTGAAGATGATTCACTTCCATGTCAATTACTTGTATAATTACTTACATAAGATTCATTCAGCTTGTGGCACTTTTTCCCACGGAGATGATGGTTCACTTGCAAACTTGTACTTGTATATTAATTGAGGGAAATAAGCTGTTGCACTTACACTCACAAATGGTTCACTCGCACAGCAGCACTTTGATAAAAACAAAAATGCATGTAGCTTTTTGTGAAGCCTGCTCTTTTTAACTGAAAAATCTGTTTCTTTCAAAATAGAGGCTGCACCAAAAAAAAAAAAAAAAAAAAAAGATGTCTTCCTTTATAGAATTGCACTTCCAGCGAAAAAAAAAATTTGTTAATGACCTGCACCACTGTTGCATCTAAAATCATTTTTATGTGGAGGATAAAAAAAGAAAGAAAAAAGAATCCTTCCTATTTGCCACTGTCTTTGAACACAGCACAGGACCTGCACTCTCCTCTGATGGGACCTTGTCCTTTCAGCGTGTGTTGTTGCTGTTGCCTTTCCAGCCTGCGCTCACATGTAAGAAATGTGACTGCCCTGTATTCTGATGTCAACTGTGCTTGACAGGATGGGAGGTGGGAGGTAGCCTAGTGGTTAGAGAGTCAGACTTGTTACCTGATGGTTACTAGGGGTGCTGGTTGGAGTCTGGCCGAAGCGTCTGCTTGAGGGGATCTTTTCCCTGAGAGTTAACATTGGTACTGACTGCACTGCTCTGAAAGTCCTTTGGGTGAGACTGTCAACTGACGTCCAGTGTACGAACACACGTAGAAAATCTTACACACATGGGTTTGGGTTAGGGGTTTTTCTCTTTCTCCTTGGCTAGAGCTCCAAGGTTCACCAATGGTGAGATTTCGCATATGCAACTATTTTTTTTTACTCACCATTAAGGTAGCTGCATTCCAACTTTGGGAATGGCATTGAAAGCAACACCTGTGTGGGTACATTTTTTCATTTTGTTATCTGTTCCTACTGGCACGAAATGGCCTACTCTTCTGAATACCAAAATTTTTTTTTCACATGTGTGCAAGATATTCTACATACATTTGTACATGGGACTTGGTTGATGATCTCATCGACTTTTGGGGTTGTGGAGTCCGAATGCGGCTACCATTTATATAGGAGTCAAAAAAGGTCCATATGCAAAAATATCACCTTTGGTAAACTTCAGAGCACTAGACAAGGAATAAAAAACAAAACAAACATTAGGCAGATTGGTGGGCATCATTGTTGGCCATTTTTGGAAAGAGCAAGGTCCAAGCGTTGCCACTTAAGTGTGCATCATTTCATGCCTTTAACCCTCTTAGTCCTGAACCGAGATTTAACAGGATTGAATAATTGTACCCCCGGGAGTTGCAGGGATTTACACACAGTAGACTTCCATCACGCTGTGACCATCACAAATTGCTACCACATGCCAAGGCTCTATCAGGCTAGAGGAACAAAACCCTGCTGAGAGTCTGGAAGTAATTACAGCTGCTGGTATGTACTTAGAAGGAGGAAAAGGCCAGTGAGCATGTGTGCCTGACCTGATTTCGTGATGGAATGCGAAATGTAGGGGCAGTTTCTGTTCAGAGAATCAGAATGCAAGAGGGTTAAGGGGACACAGCACTTGTGTAGAATTCAGTCCTTACACATGCGTGACTGTGGTACATCCTGTACAGATATGGGTTCACTGGTGCTCTGTATGAATTCTCAAACAATTGCCTTGGGTACGTTGGGTTTTTTTTTAAACACTGTCGCTTTGTAATATAATGCTGCCTTTGGAGTTTGTGTCTATTTTCGCTAGTCTCCGAATGTGATAGTTGGGCGTATGATGTGATTTCACCATGAACGGTTGTATTGAAGAATCTAAAATTCTGGTTATCGTGTTGTGATTGTGAAGACATTTTTCAGTGTTTGGATGGGTTGTGGAAACATGTTCCAGTTGTGTATTTTGGGGGCATTGTGAAGAAATATTCCAGTGTGGATGGGGTATGATGAGTATTCCAGTGTGTGGAGAGGTGTACCAGAAATATTCCAGTGTTGGTTTTTATGGATTTTTTGTGTAGGGAAAAAATAATGATATGTAGATGTATACTTTGATATTTGTTGTGTTCATGAATCCAAAAGTGATTTTTTTGTCATTCCTTCAATTGTGGCCTAGTGCACTGCAATAATTGTTGTTATATAGTATTTCCTTTTTTTTTTTAACTACTTTAGTGTCCCACATTTTGGCTTGAATAGCAATATACGATGAGTTATTTGGATTTTGTTGATTAATAAAGAAAATGTACAGTTATTTTTCAAATACGAGCAAACCTTTACATCATTCTCAAATCAGTTGTTTGTAGTTATACCTGAATAGGACTTTTTTTTTTTTCTTTTCTTTTTTTAAAGAATTTTGTGCTTTTGCTTTTGTTTTATTAATACACTTACTAACATGGTGTTGTTATTCCCTGACTAAGCCATCAGCAAATGATTAAATCTTTGATTTGATTCTGTTCTTTTCGAAAGGGTTCTTTGAATGTGTGAAGATGCTTTGGACATGATTCTTTTTATCTGTTTCTGGCGTCTGTCTCTCCTATTCATCGTGTGTGTGTGTGTGTGTCCGCGTGCATGCGTGCCTCTGTGTGAGTGTGTGTGTGTATCTATTTCTTCACAGGATATTCTGAGTCATCATTTTTTGTTTTGTCACCACAGATTTCTTTGTACAGAGCTCAGAAAACTGTTCATGCATGTGTTAGTTATTTAGAGTCTGTGGAAGAAGGAAGGTGGCACAATGGCGAAAGTCTTCGCCTGCCTCACAGATAATTATACCATGGGTTAGATTCCCAGCCTTGCCCTTTCTTCCCCGTTTAATGAGAAAATCAAACTGAATGTTCAAGTCCTTAGGATGAAACTCTAAAACCTAGTCCCTGTGTGAATGCACTCAGAACATCTTGCGCACACATTAAAAACCTGTTCCACCTTTAGGAATAGTAGGCCATTTCATGCTGATGACAGAATTTTTGGAAATGCATGCAAACTGGTGTTGTGTTTAGACAACATCCCTGAAGTCAGACTACTGTGGTGGAGAGAAAAAACGGTCCCATAATTTATGCAAAAATCTCACTGTTGATGGATTTGGAACTCGAGCCAAGCAACAAAATAAAATCAAAATACAGTCTTTGTGAATCTGTTTACTACACACTGTCACACACACTCGCGTGCGCGCCCACACACACACACACACCACGCACACACTCATACACACACACACACTTTTGTCTGGGGTGGCTTGAATTGTTATGAAATGCAAAAAGTAAACGACATGAATTGTTTCATTATTCTGCAATCTAACTTTTTTTTTTTTTTTCACACTACTTTAAGTAACAGCAGATTTCTCTGCATGTAATTCGGGCTGCTCTCCCCAGGAAGAGTGTGTTGCCACAAGTGAAGCGCCACTCCCTTTTTTTTTTCTTGTCTGCAACCGTATTTGTTTCCCTATCAGAGTGGCTTTTTTAACAGAATTTTGCCAGGGACAACTCTCTTGTCATGAGTTATTTTACGTGCGCTAAATAATTTTATGTAACACACGGAACCTCTGTTTATCGTCACATCTGAAAGACAAGCACCCAGACCACCACTCATGGTCTAATGGTTGGGGAGAAAGTTTTGGGCCAAAACAGGGTTTGAACCACTGCATGCTTCTGACCTGGACTGTTCGCTTTCTAGGCAGGTGCATTACCTCTAGGCCACTGATCCACCAAAGTTCCACCGCCAGTTACTGAACGAAAGAAGAAGAACAGGAAAAAAGCACACAAAAACTAACCCAAAAACAAAGGAGAGAGAAAAAAAAAACACGAAAAAAGATACTAACTATAAACAAATAATGGAAACCAACTTTTTTTCAAACCAACTTTTAATATAACAATTTGTAGCAATCAACATGACCAAGAATAACATTTTGAATAAATCACATGTAAGCTACCAGATAAAGCAGGACAAACAATCCACACAAAAAGTATCTAAAGCAGTCCAATGAATATGTAGGAGTAGTACACAATATACAACTGTAGTCTCAGAACCAAGATTCATGGATTCGATACAAATGTACAGACATGCTCATCATTTCACAAAGAAAGAAAAAGTTTAGCATTTATAAGTATATCTCGTTATTTAGATCTGAACAGCTAACTCTCTGAGTACACGTCAAGACTTGTTTAGGCTATGTCTTGTGATTTAGTGTTGAGCATCCAACTCTCGTAATGTAGATCCAGACTTTTAATCTTGTTATTTAGAGTTCAACTTCTAACTCTCAGAGTGTAACTCAAGCTTGCAAGACTTTTACACGTCTTGTTATTTAGAGTTGAGCATCTAACTCGCAGATATAATTAATAATCCAGACTTATACATCTTGTGATTCAGACTTGAACATCTAACTCTCAGAATACAAATCAAGACTTCTGTCAGCTGATTAATTCAACTACACACACAACCCCACCACCCGTAATCCTCATTGTTTTTGTTTTGTGTTGGGTTTTCTCTTTTTTTTTCTTTTATCTTGGCTAATGGTGAGATTTTGCACATGCGACCATTTTGGCCCGCCATTAATGGTGCTGCATTCCAACTGCAGGGATAACCTTCTGCCTTTATCTAGTCTTGTGTCTTTTTTATTCTGATTAGTGTCTTTGACTGGACTTGACCTGACTTCTATTCATATAATTATTTCCACTGACACCAGGCTATTCCTTCCACACTATTTTAGCATTTGAGACTCAGAAACGAAAAAATATGGAGAGGAGAGATGAAAACACAACAACAACAAAAAAAGAAATCTTTCAACTGTTACACAATGAAGATATACAAAAATGGGCCAAAATACCATTTCCAAAAAGTCAAGGCAAAAGACCAAGTCAATTAAACTGACTCAGGTAAGTCTCTCTCTCTCTCTCTCTCTCTCTCTCTCTCTCTCTCTCTCTCTCTCTCTCTCTCCCCAGGCCGGATGAAAAAAAGTATGTATATACTTACTCTGTGATCCTTGAAAAATAAAGATTATTCATTCATTCATTCTCTCTCTCACACACACTCATGTACACACTGTATAAATACATAAAGAAAAAATATTCCATTATGTTTTTCACGGTAAACCGTACACTGAGATAAATGTTTTGTGTATATATATATATATATATATAGATATATAGATATATATATATGTGTGTGTGTGTGTGTGTGTGTGTGTGTGTAAACAGAGCCACAAAGATGCACACACAAAAGAACCTCCAAAATATTCAAAGCAGCAACAATCTACTCAAAATAGATATAAAAGGCAAGTGGAGGGGGGGGGGGGGGAAACAGAGCAAAACCATGGCATTTTCATCTGCAGCACTGTTAATTAAAAGTATTGGTTGAATACTACAGGCAAAATATTACAGGCAAGATTAAGCACAATAACAAAACTATGCAATTAATGCACAAGAAAAAAAAGGGGGGGAAAAATCCCTCAATGGAAGTGAAAATGTAACATTCACTTCTAAATAAACAACAACAAAAATCTCTCTCTCTCTCTCTCTCCTCTCTCTCTCTCTCTCTCTCTCTCTCTCTCTCTCTCTCTCTCACACACACACACACACACACATGCCCGCGCACACACACACACACACACTCACACACACACACACACACACACACACACACACACACACACACGCACACACACATGCACGCGTGCAAAGGATGTATATAACCACCAACAAAATTCAATTATAGGGACATTTTCTTTTTGTTTTTTGGTTCCTTGGTTAGAGTTCTAAGGTTCACCCATAGTGGGATTTTTGTGCATGTAACCATTTTTTGCTCACTGTTTAGGTAGCTGCATTCCGACTTTAGGAAGTATGGAAAAATGGGGCGGGATAGCTCGCTTTCCCCCGTCAAGTTAATCAGCTAAGAGCACGGTTACCAGTTGGATGGGTGACTGTTTGTGCGCCTTGGCTTCAATACAGTCCCCCCAGTTCACCCAGCTGTAAATGGTTACCTGCCCTCTTTAGGGTCAGGGAAGGTAAAGCAGCGAGGGAGAGGAGATGGGCGCCGCCCTCAACATGTTGGCCCCTAGAGAAGCTGAGGTCTCTGATGCCTCACTCCCCCTTACGACCGCCTAGGTTATGGGACACCAGACAAATGAAAACCCTGTGAAGTATAGCCTGAGCTCTCTGACATAAGGATGAACACAAAACCACTTATCTAAGTGTGTACAGACAAATTAATATATCTCTGAAGCATAAAATTAAAGCTTTCTGAAAATTGTGAGGCACCATAAATTATCAAAATCTGCACATTTGAACGTTTCATTTTTGTCATTTAGGAGATCAAAATTGTCCCAAATGTCCCATTTAAAGAAAAAAAGGATGCATGGTCCAAATCATAGTGAGGGTGGGCTGAAGACAAAAAGAGGTGTATTTAGATTGATTGAAAGAACAGGAGAGGAAGAGAGCTGGCAATTACCTCCCTTTGATTATGCAACACAGTTGCTCATGTTTTGTGTGTGTGTGTGTGTGTGTGTGTGTGTGTGTGTGTGTGTGTGTGTGTGTGTGTGTATTTATCTATTCATATTTATAGACACAGAGAGAGAGAACTCTGAACACTGAACAGTTTTAATACGTACAATGGCCTTAGGCCACAATACACAGTTTGGAAGGAATGAGGAAAACCAGTATATTGGTATGCAAAATGTTATTCTGATTAAAAATGATCAGAAATCAAAAAAAAATTTAAAAACAATTCTTTGAGGCTCGTGATCGCAATGGCCATATTTGAACGAGTTTGATACATATTTGTGTTACACTGCATCACTATTTTAGTTAGCAGACACCACACTCCGTATCAGTCAAAATACAACATTTCAATACTTCATACTTGTAAATGATACAAATCTTGAACACAGAGAGAGACGGAGACAGAGATTTTCCAAGAAACTAGATACACCAAATAAAGAAGATGGGAGGGGGGGGATGTGAGGTGATGCAGATCAACAAGCCCCCCTCCCCTACCCCTCCCAAATTGAAAGCTTGTTTTAGCAATTAATGCTCACAAACAAAGCCCATAAACTCCAGAATCCCTGAGTTTTGCATTTCATTAAAGAAAGAACAACTTTTTTTAAAAAACAAAAACCAAAATCTTTCAGCTTTTTCAGGCATCCTGAGAGAAAAGTATAAACAAAACATGGGATGAACAGACATACATGTTGTGTGCCAGTTTAATGACTTCTTTATTTATGTATCCACAAGTATAGGTCCATGCATGTGCATTAACACACACACACACACACACACACACACACACACACACACACACACACACACACACACACACACACGTCACTAACAAGCACTATGCAGGTAGTAAGCAACACATACAGCGAAAATAGATAAATGCAGTAAAGCCAACACAGTAGTTATGTAACTGTAGCGACCATAAGAAACTGGCATATTATTGTTATATAGCAAGCACTATCAGGCAAAAAATTGACAATGAGTACACTGAGGTAAACATCAACATCCATAAACTGAAAAATAGCACACAACATGTCCAAACAAAATTTGCAATATATCTTTTTTAAAAAAATGTTAACACATATACACACAAATCTTCACAACATTTGTTTTTTCTAAGTTACTCAATATCTTACAAACAAACAAAATGAAATAGCATGTTTTGCACTTTTTCTAACAGTCACCAAATATTTTGTAAACAAAAAACGTAATAACATGATTTACATTTTTTCGTACAATTATCAAAGATTTTACACCAAAAAAAACCATGATAACATGATTTACATTTTTTCGTACAATTATCAAAGATTTTACAAAAAAAAACCCTTGATAACATGATTTACATTTTTTCTAACAGCCAACAAATATTTTACAAACAAAAAACAAAGTGATAACATGATTTACACTTCAGTATTTTGTAAATACTTTGGAACTCTCTCTCTCTCTCCTCTTACTTTTCAGACTCGCAATGAATGATTGATACAACAATAACAGACTGCCAGTGTATATGGCATGATCACATCAAACGGAAAGCACTATGGAGAGTACAGATTCACATTTACTTTTCAAGGATCAGCAGTGAAACTGCAGATCAATGATGGCTACCTGCACATGCAGGAACAACTCCCTCCCTCTGTAGAGAAGAGGAAAGAAGAAGAAATGTGACAGAATAGCAATCGAACCTCAAGATCTCTGATCTACACTAGTGTGTGTGCGTGCGTGCGTATGTACATTCGAATTTGCTAAAACTATACATTGTTGTTGATTGCTTGCATGTTGTATAGGTTGAATGCAAGCGCTTTGATTTGTTTTTACAAGATATAGGCTATAGAAATTCCATGTATTATTATTATTATTATTGTATTATTATTATTATTATTATTATTATTATTATTGTTCAGAACGACAAACTAGCATCAGTTTGACATGCAGAGACACTGGTGGTTTTGAGACAGTGCTTTACAAGTATGACTCAACACCACACACACACCACCCCCAAAAAATAATCCAATCAGCTCCACTACCCTCTCCATTCCCCCTCCCCTTTCCTGAATCAAACAACACCTCCCCCCAAAAAAAACAAACCAGAAAACCCTGTAGGAAGCTCTCCTCAGAAGCACACTGCTGAAACACGAGATCACTACTGCAGAAACCACAGCGCTGCACAATGCACAGATGATGTCCAAACAGAGCAGAACAGTTCGCAAGTGTGTTTGTGATGAAGTGGGTCACCGTCTTACAATTCACAACCCCCCTCCCCCCCCCCCTAACATTCTCATCCCCTCCCCCTCCCCCACCATCACTTTTTTTTTTTTTTTTTTTTGGGGGGGGGGGAATAAAACCTAAGAACAAGAGACTAATTTGATTTTGCTCAAGTTGGGGTTTTTTTTTGTTTTGGGTTGTTGTTTTTTTTTTTGGGGGGGGGTTAATCCCTCAAAGAAAGCAAAATGACTGTTCAACATAATATACACAAACTAAGTAACCCTTCATCAAGTAAATAAATACTAATTTTTTTATGTGTGTGCTTCTGATTTCTCTACAATCAAGTTCACCAGAAAAGATATCCTAAAACAATCAGTAGCCATTCATCAAACACAGACAGAATAAACGCTGTTTTTTGATGTTCACGTTTCTGTTTTCTCTATCAAGTTCACCGGAAGAGATATTTTAGATATTTATCTTTCTTGATTGTTCCCCTGAAAATCACAGGCTGTTCCTGGTTAGAAGGATTTGGGTAACTGGTGATTAGAAAAAAAAATCTAAACTGGAGCAGGCATGTCTACTGTACTATTTGCAGCTATGTCTAGATCTACTTCAGCCATGTCTAGTTCTACTTCAGCCATGTCTACTTCTACTTCAGCCATGTCTAGTTCTACTTCAGCCATGTCTAGTTCTACTTCAGCCATGTCTAGATCTACTTCAGCCATGTCTAGTTCTACTTCAGCTATGTCTAGTTCTACTTCAGCCATGTCTACTTCTACTTCAGCCATGTCTACTTCTACTTCAGCATAACCATCCTTCTACTTCCATCAACCTCATCCAGGTGTGACCACAGTTCAATGCTCTAGAAAGTCACTTCTCCACACATCCCTCTCTCGCTTCAACCATATTGTAACTTCATTGAGTTCATCGAGTAGATCGTAACTTACTTCAGTTCATCATGTTAGGCTGCAACTTCATTCAGTTCACCATATGTACACCTACAGATTGGCTGCTGGTGATGTCATTTTCATTCATGTGAACAGGCCAATATCTGACCTGCCGATGAGGGACAAATCTTTGGACCCCTGGAGGGCCTTCAGCATACAGCAGCATTTGTCAGGGCCTCAGGAGTTGCTGTCTGAGCATTTGAGGAAAAAGTCGTATGAACACTGCAGATCAGTGAGTGTCGATCATCACTCTCCCTATCTCATTTCACCAGCCTGTGTTGAAAGTTTGAAACCGATAGCGAATAAATCTCTTCAAATTAACAGGACAACTCCTCTGACATCTGGCAGCAAGGAAAAGCCGAAACAGCAGTAAGGGAATGAGAGTACAGATTTTTTTTCTCTGTTTTCTTTCCTTCCTTTCTTTCTTTTCAGGTTTTTTGGGTTGTTGTTCTTATATGTTTTGGTTTTGGGGTTAGCTTTTTTTTAAAGGCTTATTGACTCATTTGCTATGCTTCCTGTGAGTTTTCAAGCCTGTTGCAAGCCAAGTCTAAGCCTGTAAAGTAGGAGTGACTTTCATCAGCTTGTGTATCCTACACCCTATATGACTCCACTAGTGCTTACTGCACTTCAAAAAGAGAGAAAAAAACCACATAAGAACACCAGAAAAAAAGTATCCAAAAAAATTACAATACGAAACAAAAAAGAAAAGAAAAAGGAAAAAAGTAGTCCAGTTTACAAAAAAAAATGCAGAGACTGTACAACAGGTTCTTCTCCACAACTACATGATTTGTACTGTACCACTGTCTACACGGATTGTCTTACTTCCATGTTCAACATCAGCAAACCGCCTGGTCAAAGTGGTCCTGCCAACCTACTGTTCAGACTTGAAGGAGTTAAACTGGTCACACACCAGTCTACTGTTCCGGCTTGTATGGGTTAAACTGGTCACACACACCATCTACTTCTGGGCTTGCAGGGGTTAAACTGATCACACACGAAGTCTACTATCCAGGCTTGTAGGAGTTAAACTGGTCACAGTCTTACTGTCTGGGCTTGTAGGGGTTAAACTGGACACACACGCTGTCTACTGTCCAGGCTTGTAGGGGTTAAACTGGTTACACATGAGGTCTACTGCCAGGGCTTGAAGGGGTTAAAGTGATCACACAGGAGGTCTGAGGTCTACTGTCCGGGCTTGTAGGGGTTAAACTGATCGCTGTCTACTGTCCGGGCTTGAAGGGTTAAACTGGTCACACACAAGGTCTGAGGTCTACTGTCCAGGCTTGTAGGGGTTAAACTGGCCACATGATCTACTGTCTGGGCTTGAAGAGATTAAACTGGTCACACGTCTACTGTCCAGGCTTGAAGGGGTTAAACTGGACACTGTATACTGTCTGGGCTAAACTGGACACACAGGCTGTCTACTGTCCGGGCTTGTAGGGGTTAAACTGGTCACACAGGCTGTCTACTGTCTGGGCTTGTAGGGGTTAAACTGGTCACAGTCTACTGTCCGGGCTTGTAGGGGTTAAAACTGTCTACTGTCTGGGCTTGTAGGGGTTAAACTGTCTACTGTCTGGGCTTGTAGGGGTTAAACTGGTCACAGTCTACTGTCCAGGCTTGTAGGGCTTAAACTGGTCACATGATCTGTCCGGGTTTGAAGGGGTTAAACTGGTCACAGTCTACTGTCCAGGCTTGTAGGGGTTAAAGTGGTCATATGATCTACTGTCCGGACTTGTAGGGATTAAACAGGTCACTGTCTACAGTCCGGGCTTGTAGGGGTTAAACTGGACACACACACGGTCTACTGTCCAGGCTTGTAGGGGTTATCTGGACACTGTCTACTGTCAGGGCTTGAAGGAGTTAAACTGGACACACAGGAGGTCTGAGGTCTACTGTCTGGGCTTGATGGGGTTAAACTGGCCACACACCCGATCTACTGTCTGGGTTTAAAGGGGTTAAACTGGTCACAGCCGACTGTCCAGGCTTGAAGGGGATAAACAGGTCACAGGCCATCTACTGTCCAGGCTTGAAGGAGTTAAACTGGACACACACTCAGTCTGCTGTCTACTGTCCGGGCTTGTAGGGGTTAAACTGGTCGGTCTTCATGGAGGCCAGGGTATGGTTCACCAGGCGATGATGCGCCTCGTCAGCTCGGATGGCCAGGATCACGTCTCGCATTGTAGCGTCCTCCTGGTGACAACAGACAGACGCAGTTGTTTTATTCATTTATTTATTTATTGTTTTGTATGGAATAAGCACTCATGTGCTTTTTTACATTCAGTGTACGTATGTGTGTATGCTGTTTTGTAAATCTTGTCATCTGTTCTGCAGTTAGAAGTATGTGATACTTTAGTGTGACTGGTGGGTGGTCTGACGGATGTGTACTTATTTATCTATTTATTTATTTTATTCTTTCATTTCGAGGATCATGGAATAAGCTGGCCACCAGGCTATCCCGTCCTCCCTGGGTAGTTTGGGAGACAGAGGTGGAGGGATGGGAGGGGGGGGGGGGGGGGGGAAGAACAGAAAAGCCTTGTGGTTAGAATGTCACACTCTTGTGTTGACGGTACCTGAGGGTTCCAGTCTTCACTGAGGTGTTCGGGACGAGCGTTTCACAGCCCACAGATCCAGCACAACTCAGTCAAGGGTCCAGGGCCCAGTGCTTCAATTAACGAGCCCCTTCCTTTTCACCATGTCCAAGTGTAGTCATTGCCTGCTACACCTATTTATTTATCTATTTATTCATTCTTTTATACTGAGCATAATGGAATAAGCACTCATGTGCTTTTTTTACAAACATGTTCCGTTTTTTCCGTCAAACTGGGAAGAATCTCATGATTTAACTTGTGAGGCAGGTGAATGTCTAAACCATCCTGCCACCTTTCATCTCAGAGAGATTTTGAAAAAGTACTTGATAAACAAGAGAACTGCTGTGAAATCTTCTTCTGCTGATTCTTTTTGCCCAAAAAAAATAAAGGGCAGTGCTGCACTTGTGGAGACGCACTCTCCTCAGAAAAAGCAGTCTGAATTTCATGCAAAGAAATCTGCTATGACTTTAAGTGGTATGAAAAAGAAAAATTAAAAATGGATGACTCACCGACAGTTTCCAGTAACGAATGGCCACCTCAGGAGCAATCTGTGTCTGCCAGTGCTTCATCGGGCCTTGGTCAATGTCCTGAAACACACACACACACACACACACACACACACACACACACACACACACACACACATGCATGCACACACACATGTGCACACACACACACATACACACACACGAGTGCTTATTCCATTATCCTTGATACAAAAGTATACAATAAAAATAAAATAAAAAACATACACATACACACATGCACACAACACATGCACACACACACACACACACACACACACACACACACACACACACACACACCACACGTGCACACACATCTTCATTGCATCACTGTTTGTGCTTCAATATGTCATTTGCATGTGACCTTTGTCTTTCAATCAGAGAAACAGTAGAGCAGCACTCTGTGTCAGAAACATTATCATGGTTTTCACTGCCCTTGTGATTGGAAATGCTGTCTTATTCTCTTATCGTCAAAGGAAATCATCATAATTGTTTGACACATATATAAGGAGGTTACTGAGAATACCCATAAGGCCGATTTCTCTCATGATACATTTATTTCATGAATGGAAATAAGAGTACTGATATCTGTAAAAATAGTACATCTATCAATTCATTCTCTGTCTGTCTGTCTGTCTGTCTGTCTGTCTGTCTGTCCTGTTGTCCTGTCCTGTCCTGTCCTGTCCTGTCCTGTCCTGTCCTGTCCTGTCCTGTCTCTCTCTCTCTCTCTCTCTCTCTCTCTCTCTCTCTCTCTCTCTCTCTCTCTCTCTCTCTCTCTCTCTCTCTCTCTTGCATACTCACACACTCAAACACACACACACACACACACACACACACACACACACACACACACACACACACACACACCTGCAGACACTTGGTGTAGGTCTTCACAGCCTCCTCCTCTAGGTAACCCACAAAGCGATGGCAGAAGCGGGGGCTGATTATGTACCACACAGTGAACAGCGTCACAAACCCACCTGTGCACACACACACACACAGACATGCATGCACAAACAGCAGAACCTTTTGTAATCTCCCAGGTCAAATTAAAAGCAGACCTGCTCATGCCTGTATCTCAAACTGCATGTTCATGAACACACACAAAAAAAGTTAAATGTTATGATAAAAATCTAGTACTTCATGTCACCATGTCCTGACAACAAGAAATAAAATGCCCAGCATGCATCCAAAGACTCATCCAGCACATTGGATCCTGCAAGCTGGTGATGAGAGGGGACAGGATAGCCAAATGGTCAGAACAGTGAAGCTGGCAATTTGAGGACCTGAGTTTGACTCCTGGTGGAGGGGATTTTTTTTCCTGGAGTTAACATCACTGCTGACTCCACTCTCCCCCAAAAGTTCTTCGGATAAGACTGCAAACCGATGCCCTGTGTGTGAACGCACGCAGAACATCTTGTGCACACGTTAAATCCTGTTCCACTTTTTGTAAGCGTAGGCTATCGTGTGCTGGTGGGAACAGATGACAATATTTACACAACTGCATACAGGGACTGGATGAAAAAAAGCACATGAGTGCTTATTACAATACACAGAGATTTCTACTACCTGTGCACAGTGTAACTGCTGAAACCTGGATCAGACTCTTACCCTGGGAGCCAATGACAGCCATTCTGAACAGCAGCGACGGCTTTTTGAGCTGTAGTGCTGTCATCAGGTGCATCCGTTCATTTTCTGCCTCCTCTGGAGAAAAAAAAACTATGGTCAAAAAACATGAATCCCAACTACAACAATATTACATACATAGATCACATTCATGGGAGATTCAAGCAGTCACAAACATTTAAGAAGAGCTCAGTGCTCCTTCAAAACAGGGGTTATCAATGGAACATGAAAATAGAAAACAACCAAGAGACCAAAATGCAAAGGACTTCATCAATGTGGCTGGGGGTATGTGTGTAGAGTGTGTGTGTGTAGTGTGAGTGTAGTATTGTGTATATCGAATCGGCCTAAAATAAAAATTAAAAAAAGATGAGGATCAGAAGACAAAGACAGAGACAAAGACAGAGACAGAGACAGCCCTCACTCACCCAGCAGTGTGTGAATCCAGCCGTGGTCGCGCTGCAGTCGCCGCAATGACATCATGTGACGCATCATGGCCGCCACCATGCCCGGGACACCCGCCACTGTCTCCAGGAAAATGATTCGTCTGTCCACACGTGTGTTTACTCCATTATTCCATATATACACAGCGCACAGATCCAACATCACTCAGTCAAAGAGTGTTATATTTAGCATGCGTGCCCTTCCCTTTTACCTTGTGCCAAGTGTGGTCAGTGCCTGCTATAATTAGCACCAGCTGGGCTGAGATGGGATGTATAAATTAGCAGCTGAGAGGAGCTGAAAGTGGGGGAAACTGACAGCTGTGTATATTATATTATAGGGGGGACGGGATTGCAGCTCGCAATTTGAAGACCCGAGTTCAATTCCTGGTCGAGGGGATTTTTTCTCATAGAGTAAACATCAGTGCTGACTCCACTCTCGCCTAAAGCCTTTCGGATGAGACCCTAAACCGAGGCCCCGTGTGCGAATGCACACAGAACATCTTGCGCACACGTTATATCCTGTTCCGCTTTTCGTAAGAGTAGGCCATCGTGTGCCGGTGGGAACAGATGACAATATTTACAAAAACTGCATACACACGGGGACTGGATGAAAAAAAAGCACATGAGTGCTTATTCCATTATCCTCAATATAAAAGAATAAATAAATAGATAAATGAATAAGTAAATAAATACTCGATATAAAAGAATCTCTCTCTCTCTCTCTCTCTCTCTCTCTCTCTCTCTCTCTCTCTCTCTCTCTCTCTCTCTCTCTCTCCCTCCCTCCCTCCCTCCCTCCCTGCATCTCCGTACCAACATAAAACAAAACCATAAGAGAGCATCTGCTTTAAAGAAGAAAAAAACAAAACAAAAGCAAAAGAAAAAAAACCCAACAACTGTAACTTGTAGTGTAAGCATGCCATGGAATTTAGGTCAACGATAAGCCACAGGTACACTGCTTTTATTTCTTCTTCTTTTTTCCTTTTTTTTAACTTTGTCTAAAGAGCAAAGAGACATACCTGGATATAACGCTTGTCTGAAATGATACAGTGAATGACACTCAAAGACTTTATCAAAAGATTAGACTACAGACCCAGATTTTTTTTTTTTTTTTTTTTTTTGGGGGGGGGGGTGTTTTTAAAACTAGTTCAAGTGCAGAGCTATCAAAACAAACACTCTTTATCAAAATATAAATGCCCCAGATTTGAAAGCTAGTGCAAGAATTCAGCCATCACAACAAAATGATGCAAACACAGTTGATTTTAACTCGTATGTTTGAAAACACCATGGCTTGGAATAGAATTATGAATAGAATTAAGCGACGAGTCTCTAGAATGGGTTTGTGATGGTTCCAGCAAGAAGACAACCAACACGATTATGTGTGTGTGTGTGTGAGTGTGAGTGTGAGTGTGTGTGTGTGTGTGTGTGTGAGACAGACAGACAGACAGACAGACAGACAGACAGACAGACAGACAGACAGACAGACAGACAGACAGACAGACAGACAGACAGACAGACAGACAGACACACACACAGACAGACACACACACACACACACACACACACACACACACACACACACACACACACACACACACACACACACACAGCAATACGAGACTGAGTCAGAGACAGCATTTCTCTGTTGATGAGATAAATAAAGTATTTGAACTGAAATTGTTTAGCAGATATTGTTTAGATGATAATAAAACTGAGACTTCACATATCACAGACAATTATGTTTTATTGTTTGATGGCTTTGGCATAATTAAACTGACCATTATCATTACTACAACAAAATGATTAGATCCATTCTTTGAAGTCAAGAGGGAAGGGAGGGAAGGGGGAGAGGTGGTAGAGCTATGCAAAGGGGAAAAGGGGGGGGGGGGGGAGAGAACCAAGCTGTTACTCTGTCATTAAGTTGTTACCCCTGCTGCTAAAGTTATGGTTGAAAGAGGACTGACTACTCATGCATTCAATGTGGACTCCTCTGTACTGTTCTGTCTGGGTATGTGTTTCATAACATGACCTCTTGCAGTACTTCTACACAGACTGAATATACCTTACGCAACTTAACCCACCTGAGTATAGATTTAGTATCCAGTAGGAAAATAACTTAAGGTTGATTTGGGGGGGGGGGGGGGGGGTTGCTATTTTTGTTGTTCCTTGGCTAGAGCTCTCAAGGTTCACCAATGGTGGGGGGGGGTTTTAACCGTTCCTCCCTAACCCACCTCCTACCCCTCCCCATCTCACCATTTAGTTAGCTCTGCATTTCGACTTTGATGATGATTTTTGTTTTGTTTTTCTTTTTTATTTGTTTTTTGGTCCCTCGTCTAGAGCTCTGGAATAAGGGCAAACAAAATGTATCTTTTCCCTTGCATACAGATCAACTTCTTCTCCAAAAGAAACAATCAACTTTGCGCACACACACCCCCCTAGGACACATAAATGCAATTTTACTCTATACAGCCACACCATTACTCCGGAAGCACATGTATACTCACTTCAGCCATTTTTTCTCATTCCTTTCCCGAAGATGAAACCAGAAAACACATCAAAGCCTCCTCTCAGTAGCTTCACAGTACGGAACGCCATCTGTAACGAAGGCATGAGTTAGCTTAATGATGATGAAATGATTGTCAGCTAGCTAGTAGTTGGGCATTCCCAAGGTTAATCACCCTGGAAACCACCCTAAATATATATGCACTCTGTCTCACTTTTCACTCATGGTTATCTGTATCACTGTTATCTATTCTTTTATATCGAGGAAAATAGAATAAGCACCCATGTGCTTTTTTTTACATCCAGTCCCCATGTGCATGCAGCCCTGTAAATTTTGTCATCCACTCCCACAGGCTCACAATGGCCTACTCTTTTGAAAAGCAGAACAGGATTTAATGTGTGCACAAGATGTTCTGCATGCATTCACACACAGGGCCTCAGTTTATAGTCTCATTTGAAAGACTATAAGGGAGAGTGGAGTCAGCACTGATTTTGATTCCAGGGGAAAACATCCCCTTCAACAGGA
>CM060338.1:41339350-41349350 GCA_030674155.1 Stramonita haemastoma | reverse complement strand
GCAACAAACACACACCAGGGTATTTCCCCTAATCAATTCAGTGGCAGGATTCCCACTGGCTATTGCAAACATGAATCATGCAAGGAGCCAAATATAGCCAGCTATAAAACTGATCAATAAAACTAGTGTTCAAACAAGTCTTCTTTCTTGATCATAGCAAAGCCAACTAAATGAACTATATCCAAAAAGTATACATGTACATGTATGTCTATATATATATGTGCATGAATGTGTGTGCATGAAACACACACACACACACTCACACACTCACAACCACACACACACACACACACCACACTCAATCACACACACACAACACACACACACACAACAACACACACACACACACACACACACACCACACACACACACACACACACACACACACACACACACACAACACACACACACACACACACACCACATCACACACACACACACCACACACACACACACACACACACACACACACACACACACACACACAACACACACACACACACACACACCACACACCACCACACACACCACCCACACCACACACACACACACAAACACTAACTTGAAATGGTCCAAATGAGCAGGATCAGGGATGGTGTCATCAAACTTGCCCTCTGCATATTTTTTCAGTTTGTCATCTATCTCTTTCTGGGTTGTTAGGCAGCGTATCTGCAGACAATCATGAAATGAAAACTCAGTCAATGGTTCCTTGGACAGAAAAAGCAAGCATCCCCCTCCCCCCCTCCCTGCTAAAAAAAAAAAAAAACCACAACAAAACCAAAAGATCCTAAACAACAAAACCAAAACAAAAAAAACAAAACCCCAAAAGCAAAAATCCTTTAAAAGAGAATGCATTATCATAGAAAGTGTGCACTGATATGTTACAAATTTAATTGTAAATAAAACTTGGCCCTGGCTTAAAGTTTTTTGAGTTAATTGATGTAAGCAAATATGCCTCCATTCAAAATAAAGTCAATAATTTTCCAATGTTACAACAACAAAATGTTGCAGTAGCATCAACATTCTTTTTTTTCTGCCTTTGATGTTCATTCTCTGATGCATACATGTACAACACCTATAGTCACTAACCCACCCATGGGTGACCTCTGACCCCTGTATTCACTGACCCCTGTAAGACCCCTAATCACTGACCATGACATTCACTACCCTTGTATGACCCCTTCAGTCACTAACCCCTGTATGACCTTATATAAACTGACCCTATGTATGACCTTACATGAACTGACCCCTGTATGTGTGTGTGTGGGGTGTGTGTGTGTGTGTGTGTGTGTGTGTGTGTGTGTGTGTGTGTGTGTGGTGTGAATGAGAGAGAGATGATGATGATGATGATGATGATGATGATGATGATAGGTGATAGGTTGTTATGTATGCTTTGTAATCAGAAATCATGCAACAACAGATTAAAAAACTGAAAAAAAGGAAAAGAAAAATAGGAGAGGTGGTGTGAGTGCAAGGGCACATACAGTTAGAAAAAAATCAAAACTACACACAGCTTGAAACAAATCAGTCATTATGTCCTTTCCATGAATTGCACACACATACACGCGCGCGCGCGCACTCACGCACGCACGCACACCACCGCCACACCAACGACGCGCGCGCGCGCCACACAACGCACCACGCACACACAACGTACACCAACACACATACACACACACATACACGCACGCACGCACGCACGCACGCACGCACACGCACACACACACACACACACACACACACACACACACACACACACACACACACACACAGATTCGGTCCTACAAGCCGTAGGCCCACTAGATCTAGTTTTTATTGCTTTCGTCCCTCCCTAGTTGTCTTGCAAGAGCTGTTAAGCCTAACACTTGGATCGCTCAGCCAGCGGGCTGGGGTGTCTGTATTGTCTGCTGCAGGTGTTTTCACGAGTGGGTGTTTGAGTGTGTGGTTGGAACTTGTACACAACCAAAGGTCAGAAAACAGGGAGGAGGAAAAAACACGGGAGGCGGTTGTTTGTTTTGGCGGTTGGTCATCCTGACCTCTCCAGGCCTTGATTACCGTTTTTGTCGTCTGTTTCGATGCAGATTGCATTTGAGGCAGAATTCCGTCGTTGATATGTATTTGTTATGCCTGTAAGTGTAAACATTTTTAGGCACGCAAAAAATCAAGTTGATTAATGTCGTTGGCAAGATCAAGTCTACAAAACATCAATAAAAAATATATTTAAAAAACCCACTGCAAACCAACAAACTTAAGACATACGTTACGTGCAGTGACGCTAGCAACTGGTTAAGCAAACAAAGATATTGGGGGCATGGGTTGAAAACTGGAGCCATTACATAAGCTTAGCATAGGCCTAACACGGAACTGGCAATTTAGAAAAGGGAGGAGCTGGGGGGGGGGGGGGGGGGGGGGGTCCCAAAAGGGGAAGGGAGATGGAGGGAGAGTTTTCCCCAAAACTCGTGATTAAAAAGAGGCACAAAAAAAAAAAAATCATTTCGATAAATGGGAATGAGTTTTTCCAATTAATGGATGACACGTTCACTAACCTGGGCAGTCCAGGGTCGAGGTATAGCAACTGTTGGAACGTGATGAAACACTGGCAGATCAATGGCAAACAAGAAACAGACTTCAATGCTGACACACTGGTCGTTGAAGCTCGCAAAAAATTGAGAGCACATGTGGTTGGTCTTAGCGAAAAGCACACAGCCATTGTTTCTTTTGTAATCTGGACAAATATCGTAAAAAATGCACGCTTGTCAGCCGCTCCTCAGTTCGAAATAGAATCAAGCACGCACACACACTGCAGCAGGTCTTTCAGTAATATCCTTGACTGTGCCTCTCTCAGTGCTGCCGATTCTATTTATTGCCCCAGCATTCGATTCGGGATTTCACGCATGCGCATATCACACAGCCTTGGCCGTTCGGGGGTCAATGTGACTTTCGCTTTATCCTCTATTTGAATAAAATATGAGCTAAACAAGCTCTATCTAGGATTTATTTTATGTCACCATCACTTAAGGTTAACTTTTCTACCTTCATAACTTAAAATGCACCCGAGAAATGGTACGTTTTATCTAAAACTAGAAGGAAAAATAGATCGTCTTTCATTGTTTACAATAGTGCAAAAACTGTGACGTCACGACGTGGGCGTGGTTTCGTGATGAAACACTTTGCCGGTCTTTCGTTTTGGACAGCGTCGCACGTTTTCGTTCTAAATTGCGTAATTGCTGTACTTTGTTCCCTTGCGTCAGCGCTGTCAGGGAGTGCAAAATATAGAATCCTGAAGTAAAGGCGTATTTTGACTGGTCAATTCTCAACGGGGAAAAGGAGCAGAATGATATGAGGCGGATCTCCCCCCCCCCCTCTCTCTCTCTCTCTTTTTTTCTCTCTCTCTGTTGTTGGTGATGCTGGTATTTAGGGTTAGGGAGGAGGAGGAGGGGGTTTCTTAGCTTTATTCCCGGAACAGGGCAAGGGCCGGATGAAAAAAAAGTACGTAATACTTACTTTGTAACCCTTGAAAAATAAAGATTCATTCATTCATTCATTCATTCCCTCACACACACACACACACACACACACACACACACACACACACACACACACACACACACACACACACACAATCAGGGCAAGGGCCAGAAGAAAAAAAAAGGCCTATGTGAATATTTATTCTGTAACCTTTGAAAAATTAAAATTATTCATTCTCTCTCTCTCTCTCTCTCTCTCTCTCTCTCCTCTCTCTCTCTCTCTCTCTCTCTCTCTCTCTCTCTCTCTCTCTTGTTTCTTTCTTTAGGTAGATCACTCACTCACTCACTCAGTCCCATGTCCCAAAGGACGTAGGGGGGACATGAGAGAAGACGCAACGGAGATCTTTTTCCATGCTTCACGATCCTGTGTGGCTAGTAGGAGGCGTTGCAGGGGTTGGGCAGTCCAGTCTTTGATGTTGTCAACCCATGATTTCTTTTGGCGGCCTCTTCTTCTTTTGCCCTCGACTGTTCCTTGCAAGATGGTTTTTGCTAGGGTGTTGTGTCTTGTGGTGTGACCAAACCACATCAGCTTTCTCCTCTTTATGGTGGAGAGCAAAGGCTCTTGGGGGCCCAAACGCTTTTTGATTTCCTCTTTCACATAGTTATTGGTCTTGTGTTCTTTGTATGATATTTTGAGGAGTCTTCTGTGGCACTTGTTCTCGAATGCTTGGATTCTTCTCTCTAACTCTGCTGTCAGAGTCCATGATTCACAGCCATAATTATAGGAGGATAGATATTACGAGGGATTTGTAGAGGTGGTATTTGGTGCAGAAGCTGATGTTGTTGCTTCTGATGATCCTCTGGAGTCTGACTAGAGCAGATGTTGCTGTTGCAATGCGAGCTTTCACCTCATTGTTTGATGTGCCATCTTTTGTTAGGATGGAGCCTAAGTATTTGAATTGGCTCACCTCTTCCAATATTTCTCCATTCATCTTTATTTCCGTGCTGTCATTACTCGCGCTGTTGACCATGATCTTCGATTTCTCTGTACTGACCTCCATGCCGTATGCGCTCGCTCGGTCTGTTAGACTGTCTGTGAGGATTTGCAGTTCTTGTTTGCTGCTGCCCATGAGGTCAATGTCATCTGCAAATCTGAGGTTGCAAAGGGGTCTTCCACCAATGGAGATGGAAGTGTGGTGGTTTTGCAGTGTCTCTGTCATGATGTTTTCGAGGAAGAGGTTGAAGAGTACAGGTGAGAGAAGGCAGCCCTGGCGGACTCCAACCGTGGTCTTGAAGAACTCGCCCACGTGGTTGTTCATGAAAACTGCACTTCTTGCATTCTCGTACAGAGCCTTGATGACTTCAATTAGGCAGTTGTCAATGTTGAAGTGCCTGAGTACTTGCCAGAGGCTGTCATGCCATACCCTGTCAAAGGCCTTTTTGAAGTCTATAAAATTGTGGTACAAGTCTTTTTGGTGTTGGAGATGCTTCTCTATCAGAATTCTCAGGTTGAAAATTTGTTCCATTGTGCTGCGTTTTGGTCTAAAGCCCGCTTGTTCTTCTGCCAGGAGTTTTTCTGCTTGGTTTTTCAGTCTGTTGAGGACTACCTGCAGCATGATCTTGCTAGGATGGCTTATGAGACTGATGGTTCTGTAGTTCTGGCATTGCTTGAGGTTTCCTTTCTTTGGCAGGGGTATTACAAGAGACTGTGTCCATTCTTTTGGCCATTCTTTGGTGTCGTGGATCTTCTGACAAAGGTCTGTGAATCGCCTTGCTGTTTCATTCCCTCCATTTTTTATGAGTTCAGCTGGGATGTTATCGATTCCAGGGGACTTCCCCTTCTTCAATTGCTTAATAGCTGTGTCTACTTCACACCTTAGTATTGGTGGGTCTTTATCTTGGTGTTCAGGGGGTTTGTTGGAAACTATGTTGGTATCTGGGCGTAGTGGGTAGTTATACAATCCCTCACAGTATTCTGTCCAGCGCTGGAGGATGGCATTGTTTTCCGTTAAAAGATTTCCTTCTTTGTCTTCAATAACAGATGGCTTGATGAAAAAAAGCAAATTCATTGCTTACTCAATGTACCATCTGGAAATAAAATTTTGATTTGATTGATTTGATTTGATTTGATCTCTCTCTGTGAGCGTCAGTTAAGGTACTGGACGCAAAATATTAAACATAATGTCTAAGGTCTAGGCCCACTATTGAAACCCAGGAATTGGCATCAGTCACTAGACAGTGAATAGTGGTCTGGATGCTGGTCTTTCAGATGATTGGGGCGACACATTCAATCTCAAGACGATGCCAAACCATTCACCAGACTCGATACAATGAAACCACAGTAGGACTACTGAAGCTGTAGGCATTGTTAGCGTACTGTGGCTGAAGCCTGCAGGCTTTAAAAGCCGTCTGGGTTATTTATGTACACAGCTGTAAGATTGTAGTGTGTGTGTGTGTGTGTGTGTGTGTGTGTGTGTGTGTGTGTGTGTGTGTGTGTGTGTGTGTGTGTGTGTGTGTGTGTGTGTGTGTGTGTGTGTGTGTGTGTGTGTGTCCGTGTGTGTGTCCGTGTGTGCCCGTGTGTGTGTGTGTGTGTGTGTGAGAGAAGAGAGAGAGAGAGAGAGAGAGAGAGAGAGAGAGAGAGAGAGAGAGAGAGAGAGAGAGAGAGAAGAGCAGCAGCAGCAGCAGCAGCAGCAGCTGCTGCAGCAGCAGCAGTAGTATCATCATCATCATCATCATCATCGTCGTCGTCGTCGTCATCAAAAGCCAGAAAAACTAACCAAGCCTGATCCACAGCCGAGGGCATTACTACACCGCTCTGCGCTGCACTGCACTGCACTGTGCAACAGACAACACAAGACGTACGGCTCTGCAAAAACCCATAGATCTCTTATGGCAGCGTTTCACATTCCGCACCTATTTCCTCCTATAGCCTAGTGTGTATTGATTGCTTGATATTCCACAGCCCATCATCAGATCAGATTGACACTCTGGACTATTCTTCCTTTCTTCCTTCCTTCCCACCCCTGTCTGCCTTCCCTATTGATTCTCAAAACAGTGTCTCTGGCCACTCCGCACAGAACCTGTAAAAGCTGGAGTGTGGACTATTACAATAAATGGGGACGAGATAGCTCAGTGCTCAGAGCGCTGGCTTTCCCCCAGCCAATGTTAAGTTAAAGCAGCGTCGAGCGTTGTTATCAGTTGGATAGGTGACCCTTTGCGCACCTTGGCTTCAGTACAGTCCCCCACTTCACCCAGCTGTAAATGGGTAGCCTACCTGCCCTCTTAAGGGTCAAGGAAGGTAATGCAGCGAGGGAGAGTAGATGGGCGCCGCTCTCAACATGCTGGCCCCTAGAGAAGCTGAGGTCTCTGATGCCTCGCTCCCCTATGACCACATATGTTATGGGACACCTTTACCTTTACCTTTTAGGCCACTATACCCAGCAGCTACGTTCTGTCGGCAGGCGTTTGGTGATGTGGGCTGTATTATATCAGGAGTCTTTGCACTGCCTTCTTCGTGTTCTTGTTTTTAAGTTGTTGTTAATCCCCTGAGGGATGTCAAGGGCTCTTTCAGTAGCCTTTTATTTCTGGAAATGGTGTGCTGGAAATGTCCCGTTTCAGTACAAACAGCATTCTCACTTTCTGGAAATTATGTGCTAGAAATGTTTCCTTTTCTATCCCTCCCTTTGTTTTCTGCTGTTTTTAACCCTGATCTCTTTATCATCACTGACTTTACGCCTACCCAGCCTACTCCCCTGTTTGTTGTTTTTTTACATCCAGTCCACGCCCTTTGAGAGAGGGGGAACACAGAAAGAGAGCGAGAGAGAGAGAGAGGAGAGAGAGAGAGAGAAGAGAGAGAGAGAGAGAGAGAGGAGAGAGAGAGAGAGAGAGGAGAGAGAGAGAGGGGGGGGGGACAACTAGAATAATTGCTACTAGTCTGCAAAAACAGAGTATGAGCATGATCGGAGGCAACTGAAAAAGATGAGATTGAGAGTGGTGAAGGCGCACAAGCTAACTAACATTGCTACTAGTCTGCAAACTAAACCAGCAGTATAGCACTGCACTGTATTCTGGCCGGCAAACTGACAAAGACTGACCGTATTTTGCCCAGTGGTGAAGCTATCACAGAGCTAACTAACATCCGCTTTCTTTGGTGCGGAATATGCAGGGTGCTCAGTGCAGTGCTGTTGTAAGGGGAATCTGTGATCCGTTTCTGTCTGGCCCCATTAAGCTCTGGACTGAGTATAATGGTCACGTCCTTTGTCTGTCTGTCTGTCTGACTGGCTAGCTGGCTGACTGGCTGGCTGGCTGTAAGTATGTTTGTCTGTCTGTCTGTCTGTCCATCTGACTGACTGGCTAGCTGGCTAGCTGTATGTTTGCCTGTATGCCTGTCTATTTGTCCATCTGACTGACTGGCTGGCTGGCTAGCTGTAAGTATGTTTGCCTGTCTGTCTATCTGGCTGTTTGTCTGCCTAGCTGTAAGTATGTTTGTCTGTCTGTCTGCCTGTCTGTCTGTCTATCTGGCTGACTATTTGACTGCCTAGCTGTAAGTATGTTTGCCTGTCCACTTGTCTTGTCCGTAATGACTGTTTATCTACTGGTTTGTTGGCTTTTTTTAAAAACTGGAATTTCATCTCTATGTGGCTCATTATCTTTGATTGTCTGTCTTTTGCTGTCCGTCTGTCTGTCTTTACTGCCTGTCTCTGTCCATATGTCTGAGTGTTTGTCTTAACTCGGCTGCTTGTCTTGGTCTTTCTATGTGTTGATTTCCATGTACTTTCTGTCTCTCTCTGTTTCTGTATGTTTTCTGTCTGTCTGTCTGTCTGTCTGTCTGTCTGTCTGTCTGTCTGTCTGTCTGTCTGTCTGTCTGTCTCTCTCTCTCTCTCTCAATTATCACACGCGCACTCCTGTTCCTGGCATTAATTAATGGGTACATCAAAGAACTCGGATGGCATTGTGATGAAGATGAATGCCTCTTGGTCGTGGGATCCACATGATGACAAAAACTGCCCCAGATCATCCGTCTGCAGTAACTGACAGGAGTGTGCTGGCTGACATGATAGTATAGCATCATGTTGTTCCATTGTTCTTAATGGGGGTTGTTCACTAAATAGTTTAAAAAAAAAAAAAGTTCCTGACATAAGATCCTTTTCAAATAAATTATACTTATCGGGAGAGTCATGATTATAATGAACGTGCGTCTTGTCATCTCTCTCTCTCTCTCTCTCTCTCTCTCTCTCTCTCTCTCTCTCTCTCTCTCTCTCACACACACACGCGCGCGCGCGCGCGCGCGCGCACACACACACACACACACACACACACACACACACACACACACACACATAAACACACACACACACACAGAATGGACTGGGTATAAACTGAATGCTGGGCTCTGATTGTCTGAAGGGTACTAGACTAGCAATCCCTTTGAAAAAAAAAAGTTCATGATAATGTAGGCCTATTTTAAACGGTGAGAAAGCACACAATAACCTAGGTCTTCGAGATAAAGATTTATGGACACAGGTGATCCATTTTAGATCTGTTTCAAGGCAAAAAAAAAAAGTAAAGGTGTCCCATAACCTGTATGGTCGTAGTAGGAGAGCGAGGATCAGAGACCTCAGCTTCTCTAGGAGTCAGCATATTGAGGGCGGCGCCCATCTCCTCTCTCTCGCTGCTTTACCTTCCCCGACCCTAAAGAGACAGGTACCTGTTTACAGCTGGGTGAACTGGGGACTGTACTGTAGCCAAGGCGTGCAAACAGGTCACCCATCCACTTGGTAACCACGCTCGATGCTGCTTAACCTTAGCTTGGGGAGAGCGAGAGCTCTGACCACTGAGCTATCCCGTCCTCTATGGAACCTGTTTGGGGGCTATAGATTGGATTGAATTGGATTGAATGACGGGACTATAAACAACAAGATTAGATTGAATCGGATTGGATTGGATTGCCCTGATCTCCCCACCCGTACGTTCCAAAAGGCCTGTGTTGCTTCCCTCATTAGGGTGCAGTTTACCAATGCATTGTAATTCAATAAGTGTCTATTGTTTACCGGACTGTTAGTGTATCAGAGAGAGAGAGAGAGAGAGAGAGAGAGAGAGAGAGAGAGAGAGAGAGAGAGAGAGAGAGAGAGAGAGAGAGAGAGAGAGAGAGAGAGAGAGAGTTCAATTTTACGTCTGTTCAGTGTGTGTGTGTGTGTGTGTATGTGCGTGCGTGCGTGCGTGTGTGTGTGTGTGTGTGTGTGTGTGTGTGTGTGTGTGTGTGTGTGTGTGTGTGTGTGTGTGTGTGTGTGTGTGTGTGTGCGCGCGCGCGCGCGCGCGCGCACTCGTGCCTGTGTGTGTGTGTGTGTGTGTGTGCCTTTGCGTGTGCACGCTTGTGTGCATGTGCGTCAATGCATGCGCGCGCATGTGTGCATCGATTTGTCTATCTGCCTGTCAGTCTCTCTATCAGTCAGAATCATATACATTCATGTCTACACAGAACACACTACACAACTGCACGTAGCATACGCTTTTCCCCTTTCCCTTTTGTTTTA
>CM060338.1:41326850-41331850 GCA_030674155.1 Stramonita haemastoma | reverse complement strand
TCTCCCTCCTCCCCCCCCCCTGTCCTATCTCACCCCCCCCCCCCCCTTACCTCTCCTATTCCCCCCCCCCCCCTCCTGTCTCATCCCCACCCCCCCCTCCTCCCCCCACCCCCCCCACCCCCCCTCTGTCCTCTCCTACCTCTCCCCCCTTCTGTCCTCTCCTACCTCTCCCCCCTGTCCTCTCCTACCTCTCCCCCCCCCCCTCCTGTCCTACCCCCCCCCCCTCCTGTCCTATCTCCCCCCCTTTCCCACTCTTCCCCACCCCCTGTCTTATCTACCCCTGGTGGCCTCCCCTCTTCCTCCCCCTCCTCTTCCTCCTCTTCCTCCCCCTCTCCTCCCCCTCCTCCTCCCCCTCTTCCTCCCCCTCCTCCTCTTCCTCCCCCTCCTCCTCTTCCTCCCCCTCCTCCAGGCACAAACACAGGAAGATAGACAACACATCTCCTCCAAAGCTCAGAGGATTGGTAGTTTGGGGGAGATCCCTGTAGAGATCTGCCATTCCTAACTCAGCTTATGTTACTGCAATCTAATTTTTATGGCATGTTATCAAACAAACTATTCCAAACTTTGAAGGTGTTTTCCTGTATTAGTTTGAAAATGAAAAAATATATATATATTTACAATCATTTACTTCATCTTGTACTTGTTCAAGACAGGTAAACAGCAATTCCTACAAATTTATATAAAAGTTGTTGCTTCTTTTCCATGATATAGCAACTTTTATCTGGACTACTAAGCAACTTTAAACAATTAAAAGGGATTGACTTGTTTAAGATAGTCTCTGAAGGGGAAGTAATATTGATTTGAAATAGCCACACAGCATGTGTTTGTGTGTGTGTGTGTGTGTGTGTGTGTGTGTGTGTGTGTGTGTGTGTGTGTGTGTGTGTGTGTGTGTGGTGTGTGTGTGTGTGTGAGATAGAGAGAGAGAGAGAGAGAGAGAGAGAGAGAGAGAGAGAGAGAGAGAGAGAGAGAGAGAGAGAGAGAGAGAGAGAGAGAGAGAGAGAGAGAGAGAGAGAGAGAGAGAGAGAGAGAATCATGACGTTTTGCCCCAAAAATCTTGTAACATGTTTATATATGGTGGAAAAACTTTGGAAGTTGTTAAGTATTTTAAATATTTAGGAATTATTTTCAGTGAGAGTGGCAGTTTTGCAAAATGTAAGAAAAATGCTTAATGAAGCTACTAAAGTCATGTTTAGTCTGATAAGGACTGCATGGCAAAAATAACTACCTATACATGTGACACTTGATTTGTTCGATAAAATTGTTTTGCCTGTTTTGTTGTATGGGTGTGAAATTTGGGGTTATGAAAACGTAGTAATAATTAAAAAGTTCCAGTTAAATTTTCAAAAATATGTTTTTTGTTTAAAGCGTAGGATGTCAAATTCGTTAGTATATGGAGATGGGGGCAGATACTCCTTGTCTATTTCTGTTCCAATGGTTCGTTTCTGGATGTAGCTCTTGACTTTCATCCTGGAAATCTATCTTCAAATGTTTACCAGAGGATGAAAGATTTACATGAAAATCTCTGATTCAATCAGCATGACTAGATAAGATACACAACATTTTAGTGCACAGCAGATTTCACTTTGTGGGAGAGACAGTTTTGTTTAACTATCAATTCTACCAGTTAGTGTAACTATCAAAACCTTCTTAATAGAAAAGTTTGTTAATGAACGGAGAGCTGAGCTGTGGGATAATAGTAGATGCCTTTAGTACAAAAACTATAAAACCAATTTTAGTATGGAAAAATATATAACTTGTCTGCAAGATGTGTATGTTTACAGTCTTATGAAATTTAGTTGCAGTTGTCAAAGCTTTCTCTTGAGATTGGATGTTTCCATAATATACCATGGGAAGAGAGAGTATGTTCAAAATGCAATATGTCTGTTTTAGGGGGAAAATTTATTCATATCATGGAATGTTTCATACTTAAAACATTTACGACAAGATTTTATTCCTCAGCATTTTCTTCAACCCATGTCAAGTTATGATTTTTGCAGTCTGTGAAAATGTAAATCTTGAAAAGTTCTCCTGTCTCCCTCAAAGCTCATAACATTTGAAGGTTTTTCTTGAAATTTCATTTTGTTGTCTTCCACAAGTCTAGATTGTGTCTTTTTACAGAAATTGATATACTTTAAAATGTCTGGAGTCTTTAATATCGTTTGTTTATTATTTTGCAATGAATTGTTGCTTTCCAGTTCCTGTTAGTATTGATAATACTAATATTAGTATTGTTGAATTCGTTTGTTATCTTCCATGCCCCAAAAAGGGTAAAAGGAATTAAATCTTGAATCATTGTGTGTGTGTGTGTGTGTGTGTGTGTGTGTGTGTGTGTGTGTGTGTGTGTGTGTGTGTGTGTGTGTGTGTGTGTTTATTTCTCTTTCTCTATTTCTGGTCCATTGGTCTGGAATTACCCCCCTCTCCCACTTTGCTAAAAGCCTACTTATGACAATTTTCAATCCAGTCTCAAGATATACATATTTCAAACATGAAAATTTCCCCTCCTGTTTCATTTCTTATCTGTCCCTGCATTGCCCCCAGATAACAAATTTGCCAATGGCAACTGTCTTCAAACTGTAAGTTGTTTTACCTGTGTTTATTTAAGCTGCATGTATTTAGAATTTCTGACACATTCTATATGCTGATAAAACGTCAATTTATTTTAAGGCAATATTACCCCCCCTTCAAAGGCTGTCAACAGTTATGTTCCTTTCTATTGTTTAACGTTACTCAGAAGTCCAGATGAAAATCTGTATCTAATGTAAATGAAGCAGCAATTTTTTAATATAAATTGTAGACTGTGCTGTTTACCTGTTTGAAACACATGGTGACAAGAAATGTTTCAGATTAAGCTTCTTTTTTTCAATTTCTGAGCATACATGGGAAAAGAACCTGTAAAGTGTGGAATTGTTAGTGTAATAATATGCTGCAAAACTATGAAGACAACAATTAGAAATGAATTAGAATTAGCTTTGAATTAGGAATGGCAAATCTGTATGGGGATCGCCCCCTAACTTCTAATCCTCCGAGCTTTGGAGGAGATGTGTTGTCTATCTTCCCATGTTTGTGCTTATTTTTTCTTTGTTGGAGAGGAGGGGGATAGGGAGGAGGAGGAGAGGAGGGAGATAAGTAGGGAGGGGAGGATAGGCAGAAGGAGGGAGGGGAGCGAGGAGGGGGGGGAAGACAGGGAGGAGGGAGATAGGTAGGGGGGGGGAGGAGTGTAGGGAGGGGATAGGAGGAGGAGGAGGAGGGAGATAAGTAGGGAGGGGAGGATAGGCAGAAGGAGGAGGGGAGCGAGGAGGGGGGGGGAGGGGGGAGGAGGGGGGAGGGGGAGGAGGGGGGAGGAGGGGGGAGGAGTGTAGGGAGGGGGATAGGGAGGAGGAGGAGGGAGATAAGTAGGGAGGGGAGGATAGGCAGATAAGTAGGGAGGGGAGGATAGGCAGAAGGAGGGAGGGAGCGAGAGGGGGGGGAAGACAGGGAGGAGGGAGGGAGGAGGGGGGAGGAGTGTAGGGAGGGGGATAGGGAGGAGGGGGGAGGAGGAGGAGGGAGATAAGTAGGGAGGGGAGGATAGGCAGATAAGTAGGGAGGGGAGGATAGGCAGAAGGAGGGAGGGGGGGAGGACAGGGAGGAGGGAGATAGGTAGGGGGGGAGGAGGACAGGGAGGAGGGAGATAGGTAGGGGGTGAGGAGGGGGGAGGAGGAGGGGGGGAGGAGTGTAGGGAGGGGGATAGGGGGGGAGGAGGAGGGGGGGGAGAGGAATGGGGAGGATTTACAGTATCAAAATTGCCCATTTCCAGGAATCTTGCATAACTCCACTGTTTACCATAACTCCCAGGGGGCACAGATTCATTGTTTCCCACGCTAATAGTGTTCACTGTGCTAGTAGGTATCTGTATACAAGCTGGCTGGTTGTCACTCTTCATGTCAGAATTTAATCCTTGGCGGCTGTGTTACATAGTCTACCTGTAGAACAATTCAGCGAGGGCATCCCAGCCGAATACATAAACAAAGTGGCAGGAATCGCCACAAATACAAAGGAAAGACTTCTATTTTGTTCCATTCTCAGCTAAAGCTTGGAGGTTCACCCATGATTAGATTTTGCCCTGCTGACCGTTTTGCCTTCCACGAAGGCAGCTGCATTCGCAGGCTGAGGTTAAAGTGGACGGGTTAGCCTAGTGGTCAGAACATTGCACTCTCAATTTGACTACCCGGGTTCGATTCCCGTTCGAGGGGAGTTAACATCAGTGCCGACTCCACTCCCCCTAAAAGTCCTTTGGATGAGACTATAAACCGAGGCCCCGTGTGCGAACGCACGCAGAACACCTTGCGCACACGTTAAATCCTGTTCTGCTTTTCGTAAGAGTAGGCCATTATGTGCTGGTGGGAACAGATGACAAGATTGACAAAACTACATACACACGGGGACTAGACGTAAAAAAAAAAAAAGCACACGAGTGCTTATTCAATTATCCTCGATTATAAAAGAATAAAATAAAATATAAAAGATTTTTTTTTTAATACATCAACAGGAATCGCCACAAACACAAAGGGAAGACATTTTGGGGGGTCGCTCCTGAGCTAAAGCTAGGAAGTTCACCCATGATCAGATTTTCCTTAGCCGACCGTTTTGTCTTCCATGAGGGCAGCTGCATTCGCAGGCTGAGAATAAAGGTCAGAAGAAAAGGATGATGAATACCGGTGGAGGACGGGATGATTTCGAAGATGGCCAGAGCGAAGATGACGAAGACTGCAGTGCCGATAGTGTAAGTGACCAGGATCAGCCACTTCATGACACGCTTGAAGGAGTCAGCGAACCTGCAACATCACACTCCATTTACTCACACGTCCATCTACGTCACACTCCATCTGCGTCACAGTCCACCTACGTCACACGTCCATCTACATCACACGTCCATCTGCGTCATACACACATCTACATACACGTCCATCTACAATCACACATCCATCTAGTCCACGTCCATCTACGTCCACGACCATCTACGT
>CM060338.1:41319350-41321850 GCA_030674155.1 Stramonita haemastoma | reverse complement strand
CCCCCCCCCCCCCCCCCCCCGAAAGATTTAAAAGACAACAATTCTCTCTCTCCCACGCAAAAATCGGATGTGCTGGGCCTGACTTGTCAGGCTCTTAACGGCAGCACAGCGCATTTTTATCTCATATGACATTCAACAGTATTGCGGTCTAAGCGTTAAAAGAAGAAAAAAAGATTCAAACGATATCAACGTTAGGCAGGTGCTGCATTAGGTTACTTCAGGCACTGTGGTTTGCGCAAACTAAATTTGGGCGGCACCATTCCTTTCCAATTTCCTGATTGCATGCTGGGTATGTTCGTGTCTTCCATACCAACCACTACTGGATATAGCTGGTCTACTCTTCCATAAGAAATATTTAGATTTTTGATAATTTGGGCAGATGCCATATAATAATTTATGCATGGGATTGCACAAAACCTTTTGCTTATAGGCTTATACAAGTCTTTAGGGGTCTACGGTCGCCAGACTAAGAGATAGATAGATAGAAATAGTTATCAATGTAGTAGTCGGGGAGTATGTGGTTGGATATACATCTACCTATTTTGTTTAAATCATAGGTTGAACTTTTGTTGTTGGTGGTGTTTTAGTTGGAGGAGAAGTTGTTAATTTTTTTGGGGGGAGGGGGGTGGTGGCTTGGTTTGATTTTGGTGTTTTGTTTGTTTACTTTGGGTTTTGTTGTTGGTTTTTTGTTGGTTTTTTATATTGGATGGAGATGTTATTAGTCCTTGATCAGGACAAGATAAAGACTATTCATTCATAAAATAAAGACCATTCATTCTCTGAGTCCTGACACAGCATACCAAAAAACCAACCAACCAATCAGCCAACCAACCAAAAAACCTCCAGTTCATGCCACTTGTTTACTCGAGCGACAAGAAATCCACACATGTGTATTTCGTCCGCTATCAGTCGTTAAAGTACTTCTGGTGTCCCTGTGTTGACCCTGCTCCCTGACCCCTGCCACCTCCCCCCCCCTCACCCATCCACCCACCCACTCACTATACACTACCACTACACTACACTACACTACACTACACTACACTACACTACACTACACTACACTAACACATACACACATAACACACTACACACATAAACAAACACAAACACACATAACACAACACAACACACACCAAACACACACACACACACACACACAACACAACACAACACAACACACACACACACACACACACACACACACACACACACACACACACACACACACACACACACACACACACACACACACACACACACACCAACCACCACCACACACACCACACAACACAACACAACCAACCAACACAACACAACAACACAACACAAGGCACACACACACACACACCACACACACACACACACACACACACACACACACACACACACACACACACACACACATTCCCCCCATACACCCCCACCCCCTCCCCCCACCTTCCTCCGCTTATAGTTTTGTTTTTTTGTTTTATTTTTTCGTCGAACTGAATAACACTCTAGATATAAGGGCTATTCACACATATTGGTAGTTAAGATTGGATACCGTGAAAAGAAATGAACTAATACAGTCAGCTCAATGCAATGCAACCGAATCCAGTCTTGGTGTTCATTTATATTACATTCCCACCGACCACAGTGGCTGTCCACCTTGTCAATCTCCTTCAGTGATCATTCTTTCTGTGGATGGATATATATTTCTTCTTCTGGATAAATAGTATCGTTTCCCATTGTCCTTACAATCCATGCTTGGCCAATTTTGTATGGAATTTAGTCGTTTAGCGGGTGTGGCGGACTCAGCCTGATATCATAGACTTTTTGGGTTGTTCGGTTTGATCTCGGTTGGGCGTAGAGGGCACGCAAAATACAGCCTTGACCTTCTGAAAATATAATCTTTAGGTGGTGGTGGTGGTGGTGGTGGTGTGTGTGTGTGTGTGTGTGTGGGGGGGGGGGGGTGTTGTTGTGGTATGGTATGGTGGTGGTGGTGGTGGTGGTGGTGTGGTGGTGTGGTGTGGGGGTGTTAAATGTGTGTGTGTGTGTGTGTTTGTGTGTGTGTGTGTGTGTGTGTGTGTGTGTGTGTGTGTGTGTGTGTGTGTGTGTGTGTGTGTGTGTGTGTGTGTTGAAAGGTCACACAAAATAGAGCCTTGATCTTCAGAATATATTAACATGTGGTGGTGGTGGTGGTGGTATGTGTGTGTGTGTGTGTGTGTGTGTGTGTGTGTGTGTGTGTGTGTGTGTGTGTGTGTGTGTGTGTGTGTGTCGTGCGTGTGTGTGTGTGCGTGCCTGCGTGCGTGCGTGTGCGCGCGCACGCGCGTGTGTATGTGTGTGTGTGTGTTTCATGCTTGGTAGACTTGTAAGTCAACCCAGGACTATCATATTTCAATATTCACCTTCAAAATTATTATTGTCAGGTTAAACATCTTGTTCCTCCTATAAAAGAGCACTGCATATAAAACAAATGGCAGACACACAGTAAGACAACAATCATTCTGTCTATGACAGA
>CM060338.1:41306850-41314350 GCA_030674155.1 Stramonita haemastoma | reverse complement strand
GAAAAGGTGTCCCATAACCTGTGTGGTCGTAGGGGAGTGAGGTGTCAGAGACCTCAGCTTCTCTAGGGGCCAGCATATTCAGGGCGGTGCCCATCTCCTCTCCCTCGCTGCTTTACCTCCCCTGACCCTAAAGAGGGCAGGTACCCATTTAAAGCTGGGTGAACTGGGGAACTGTACTGTAGCCAAGGCGCGCAAATGGTCACCCATCCAATTGGCAACCACACTCAACGCTGCTTAACCTTGGCTGGAGGAAAGCGAGCGCTCTGACCACTGAGCTATCCCGTCCCTTGATGCTATTTGCTAAACTATGACAAATATGAGAGAAAACAAAACAAAACAACCATAACAATGACGAAATGGATGTGAAAGACAGAAAGAGCTTTAGCTCCAACGAAGACACAACCGTTACATTATCTACCCATCACAAAAGCAGCGGCGACCCCCATATAGTTCAGGATAGCGCCTATGGCCGTGGCGGTAGTTCTCTCCTTTGCCGGAAACCACACAGCTGACAGTATAGGTGGCGCTGCCATGGCCACTGGACCACCTAAACCGTTGAGAAATTGACCCACGTGCGTTAACCTGTTAGAAAAAAGAGGAAGAAGAAGAATTATTGATCATTCAATTTTTAAAGTAAAGTTTGATGCTGAAGTGTAGAGCCAGCCCTACACCAAGATGTTCTATCTATCTATCCCTTAGTCTTGTGACCGTGAAGACTTGACAACCAGTTCCCTCCATTCCTCTCTCTGTTCTGCCTTTCTCAGGGTTTTGTTGAGTTCTAGGCCTGTCCATTCGCTGATGTTGTCCTCCCATCTCTTCTTTGGTCTGCCTCTTTTTCTTCCTTCTTGTTGTGTTGTTAAAATGGTATGTTAAGACTAACCTCAGCCATGATAAGCTCCAAACAGTTTTCTTTCCATTCTCTCTCGCCTTCAATATTGTGAAGATTCTGTGGACTTCAGGGAGTATGCTGGGTATGTTCGTGTTTCTGTAACCCACAGAACTCTGACATGAGTGACGGGATTTTTAACGTACATATGTGATCTTCTGTATGTGTACATACAAGAAGGGAATCAAGGCACTGGCAGGTGTGCACTTGAAGTTGACATGGAAGATCGGAAAAATCTCCACCCTTAATTCACCAGACGAGGCCGAGATTCGAACCCACGACTTCATGACTCACGATCCATGGGATTGGAGTTGAACGGTCTAAACAACTGGGCTATATCGCACTCTACGCTGTTCTCTAAAGGAACACAAAACAACACATGCCTTCAAGTCGGATTGTGGGTACCTGTGAAGTGAGTTTTTCTTTTTTCTTTCTTTCTTTTTCTGGTTTTTTTTTTTTTTTTTTTTTTTAAAGAATCTTGCAAACAAACGTCCCACCTAGCATACAAGTGGCTGGTTGATAGCACAATTCCTAAATCGGATAGCTCCGCTGGAACGTTAATAGAATCAAAACCAAACCAAACCAAAGCAAACCAAACCAAACCAAACCAAACCAAACCAAACAAACCAAACCAACCAAACCAAAGCAACAAACGTGTCCTCCACTGTGTACCCTGAGACAGTCTCACAGGGATTCCCAGGCGGGATGAGTGAGTCTAGTCTAATCAGAGTGTATGTTGGGGGACCCCCCCCTGGCCTGTTTATGTTTAGCTGGGGAATGAATGCATAAGAACGACATCGTTATACAGTTGGTTGGGTTGACTGATTGAGGATTTGACTCGCTACATGACTACTGGTATTTATACGTCAATGGAGTTGTTTGGGGTGGTATGATAAGTGGATTGTTAGAGAAGGTATCCTGAAAGCTTGAAAAAGAAAGAAAAAGAGCATAAGCCAAACAACAAAATCACCCCCTCCCCTCCTTTTTCTCCACTCCCTTCATCCCAAAAGAAAGAGACCCTCCTCCTAACTAAATACCCACACACCTTAGCACCTTCTCTTCTGTCTCCTTTTACTGCTACTGCTGCTGCTGCTGCTGTTACCACCACCACTTCTTATACTATTGTTGCTAGTGCTGCTGCTGCTGCTACTGCTGCTGCCACTACTGCTGCTGCTGCTGCTGCTACTGCTGCTGCCACTACTGCTGCTGCTGCTGCTGCTGCTACTGCTACCACTACTACTGTTTGTCCTGCTGCTGCTGCTGCTGCTGCTGCTACTACTACTACTACTACTACTAACTACTACTACTACTACTACTACTACTACTACTACTACTACTACTACTACTGCTGCTGCTGCTGCCGTTGCTGCTGCTGCTGCTACTACTTCTACTACTACTTCTACTGCTGCTTCTAGTACCACTACCTCTATTAGTGTTTTCACTTGCTTTATTAGTTGAACTTTTCCAGTCTCTTGACTCTCTTCACTTGATGCTGAAGTTTGACTGCATTAAAAAAAAAAAAGTTTTTGACACAACATTTCACTTCATTCAAGGTCATACCATGAACAAGCCTCCAATGTGAATGTGAATTTATGAACATACCACACATGTCTCTAGATTTGAAGAATGTTGTGATGTGTCCATTCTTCCATATTCCTTTTATTACGAACAACAAAATTCTTGTGCCTGGAGCTCTGTGCACCAGTTCACCTTCTTCCAGTAGTTTATACTTTATGCACATGCCCTCCCCCCCCCCCCCCCTCTCTCTCTCTCTCTCTCTCTCTTGATCTTATCCCTGATAAGGGCGGGGACTGGATGTAAAAAAAAAGCACACGAGTGGTTATTTATTATCCTCGAATAAAAGAATTTGCCTTGCCTTGCTTTGCCTTGCCTTCTCTGTCTCTGTCTGTCTGTCTGTCTGTCTGTCTGTCTGTCTGTCTGTCTGTCTGTCTGTCTGTCAGTCAGTCAGTCAGTCAGTCAGTCAGTCAGTCTGTCTGTCTGTCTGTCTGTCTGTCTGTCTGTCTGTCTGTCTGTCTGTCTCTCTCTCTCTCTCTCTCTCTCTCTCTCTCTCTCTCTCTCTCTCTCTCTCTCTCTCTCTCTCTCTCTCTCTCTCTCTCTCTCTCTCTCTCTCTCTCCACTCCTATCTGTATGCAGTGCAAGAGACGAATGTTTATCCTGACTCTTGTGTCACCAGCCTCTTTTCTGGCACTGCCTTCAGTTTTCTCAGTAAACATTTTTCAGTGGTGCAGACGTGTATAGCTCCCACCTGTGCAGGAGAGTGTTCTCACGACCTTTTCTCCTCCTGTTCTGACGCAGAACGAATTAGCAACGTAGTTCGTCGCAATTTGCGACGAATTGTGTTAGACTCCCCCCCCCCCCCCTCCTGTAAAATAAACAAAACAACAACAACAAACCAACATATCTTTAATCATTGTAAGTTCAATATAAAGCACTACTTCAGCATTTTAGAAGCTCCTCATACATTTTTGTCAACTTTCTGACTTCAATTTCAAGTTGTGACAAAGTGCGTTGACGCAAAAGTTCTTAGTATAAAAAAGAAATGTTAATAAAGTTGAGTTGTAAAAAAAAATCATAAAGTAAATAAACAACAAAAAACAACCTTTGAATCCTCAGGTATTACTTTTTTCAGCTGTTTGACTTTACTACTTCCAGATTGCCATGATAAAGCTACTTAGTATAACAATGTGCTACATAAAATCAAAAGAAGTGCTGCTGTGTGACTTTAATTCTAGATTGTCTTCAATGTCTTACATCTTGCAATGAAAAAAAAACCCTACTTAAAATCACTTTATCACAACTTGAAACTGAAGTCAGAAAATCGACAAAAATGTATGAGGAGCTTCTAAAATACTGACGTAGTGCATTATATTGAACTTACATTGATTAAAGATAATTATGTTGTGCCTTTTTTGTTTGTTTGTTTTACAGGGGAGGAGGAGGAGGGGGGGGGGGGGGGGGGGGGGGGCTAACGCAGTTCTGGAAAATTGCGACGAACTGCGTTGCTAGGACGTACTGCGTCAGAAACACCTCCCTTCTTCCTACTTCTCTTCCCTGCTCTGCTCTGCTATCATCCCTCGTATGCATTGACTCGTCCAACCTTACCCTTCTTCTCTCCTTTGTCTCTACCCCATCCATCCCTTATCCTAAGCTAGTGCTGATAAGATTTCGCTGCCATTGTATTTAGCATTTTCCCTGCATGCTCTATGTCTTTGTTTTGATCTGTCTGTGTGTTAGTGTGGTCGTATGTATGTATTGATCTGTCTGTCTCTGTCTATGTCTGACTGTCTGTCTTTCTTTCTCCCTCCCTCCTATCTATCTTTTTGCCTGCCTGCCTGCATCCCTCCCATTTACATTTATCCCTCCCTTTCTGCTGACCTATATTTTATTATCTGCGTACATGAGGCCCGCTAGGCCTAGGCCTAACACAACCATAGCAGCAAGAGGATTGAGGATTTGATCACAGAGGAGGAAACTTGCCCTCAGCACACTTTTGACTTGACTTAAGCTCTTACCGGGGTGTATGGGGTGCTTAAGGAGAGGTGGTACCTTTGTAAACCTGGCAGTAGCATCCCTCGGGATGGACGGGAGCACTGGTCCTCACTTGGCACTCAACTCTCACTTCTGGGTCCGGGTCCTTAACCCACCCACACCCCGGTAACCGCTTCTACTGGCGGGCGAAACGTTGTGAGGGGCTGGTGCATTCTTAATCACCAGTAGGAGTCTTGGAGAGGAGATGGGCGCCACCAAGCTTCCTCAAGCCCACTGCAAGGACATGATGAGAAAAGCAAAACAGAAACACATGCCGGATCGGTCGAGGCCCGGATCAACAACGACCGCGCTACCCACTGCAAGCCTCCAGGGTGGGAGTGACAAGTGTGCCACTGGAGCAGAACTAACCCTAAAGCTTCCAGCTAAAGGGGTAACCATTGGTACATGGAATGTTAGGACTCTGTACCAAACAGGAAGAGTACAGGAACTCACACATGAATTACAGAGGTATAAATGGGACATCCTAGGGCTTGCGGAAGTCAGATGGATTGGCTTCGGAGAAACAACCACGCAAGACGGCCACAAAATATGGTACAGTGGAGATGAGAAACTACACCAAACACGGAGTAGGCTTCATTGTCAGGAAAGAGATTGTGTCAAGCATCATCAACTGCACACCAATATCCAGCAGACTCATCTCAATCAGAGTCTCTGCAAAACCCCAGAATCTCACCATCATCCAAGTGTATGCTCCAACATCTGACTACGATGATGACCAGATAGAAGAATTCTATGAAGAACTTGAAAACGTCATCTCCAAAACGCCCAAAAAAGACATCCTTATTGTGGAAGGCGATTGGAATGCTAAGGTGGGACCTGATGCCTATGACACCTGGGCAGGAACCACAGGACGCTTTGGACTGGGAGAAACAAATGACAGAGGACAGCGGCTGCTGGAATTCGCAAAGAAGCACAAACTAACTCTGGCTAACACACTCCACCCTCACAAGCCATCTAGAACCTCAACCTGGCACTCACCAAATGGTCTGATTCATAATCAAATTGATTACATTCTGTCACCCCAAAGATTCAAATCCAGCATAAACAAGGCAAATACAAGAACATTCCCAGGAGCTGACATTGGCAGTGACCACGACCTTGTACTTACCACCATCAGGCTGAAACTGAAAGCAAAACAACAGCCAAAAAGCCCACGCATAAGATTCGACCTGGAAAAACTCAAAGACCCAACAGTGGTTGAGATCTTCCAAGCCAACATTGGAGGAAAGTTTGCCGCACTCACAGCCATTGACAATGATGTGAACACATTAGCCAACAACATCAAAGAAGTGCTAACGACAGCAGCAGAAGAAACATTAGGCAGAAGCAGAACAAAGAAACAACCCTGGGTGACAAATGAGGTTCTTGACCTCTGCGACAAAAGAAGAGAACTTAAGAAGCAAAAGTTCACAAGTCAAGAAGCCAACAACAAGTACATGGATAGCCACAGAGAAGTGAGGAAAAAGATGAGAGAAGCCAAAGAAGCGTGGATAGAAGAACAATGCAACAACATCGAAGATGGAATGGCCAAGGGAAACAGCAAAACAGCTTACAACACTCTGAAAGCACTAACGAAAACCACACAGCCTAAAGCCTCTGTTATTGAAGACAAAGAAGGAAATCTTTTAACGGAAAACAATGCCATCCTCCAACGCTGGACAGAATACTGTGAGGGATTGTATAACTACCCACTACGCCCAGATACCAACATAGTTTCCAACAAACCCCCTGAACACCAAGATAAAGACCCACCAATACTAAGGTGTGAAGTAGACACAGCTATTAAAACAATTGAAGAAGGGGAAGTCCCCTGGAATCGATAACATCCCAGCTGAACTCATAAAAAATGGAGGGAATGAAACAGCAAGGCGATTCACAGATCTTTGTCAGAAGATCCATGACACCAAAGAATGGCCAAAAGAATGGACACAGTCTCTTGTAATACCCCTGCCAAAGAAAGGAAACCTCAAGCAATGTCAGAACTACAGAACCATCAGTCTCATAAGCCATCCTAGCAAGATCATGCTGCAGGTAGTCCTCAACAGACTGAAAAACCAAGCAGAAAAACTCCTGGCAGAAGAACAAGCGGGCTTTAGACCAAAACGCAGCACAATGGAACAAATTTTCAACCTGAGAATTCTGATAGAGAAGCATCTCCAACACCAAAAAGACTTGTACCACAATTTTATAGACTTCAAAAAGGCCTTTGACAGGGTATGGCATGACGGCCTCTGGTAAGTACTCAGGCACTTCAACATTGACAACTGCCTAATTGAAGTCATCAAGGCTCTGTACGAGAATGCAAGAAGTGCAGTTTTCATGAACAACCACGTGGGCGAGTTCTTCAAGACCACGGTTGGAGTCCGCCAGGGCTGCCTTCTCTCACCTGTACTCTTCAACCTCTTCCTCGAAAACATCATGACAGAGACACTGCAAAACCACCACACTTCCATCTCCATTGGTGGAAGACCCCTTTGTAACCTCAGATTTGCAGATGACATTGACCTCATGGGCAGCAGCAAACAAGAACTGCAAATCCTCACAGACAGTCTAACAGACCGAGCGAGCGCATACGGCATGGAGGTCAGTACAGAGAAATCGAAGATCATGGTCAACAGCGCGAGTAATGACAGCACGGAAATAAAGATGAATGGAGAAATATTGGAAGAGGTGAGCCAATTCAAATACTTAGGCTCCATCCTAACAAAAGATGGCACATCAAACAATGAGGTGAAAGCTCGCATTGCAACAGCAACATCTGCTCTAGTCAGACTCCAGAGGATCATCAGAAGCAACAACATCAGCTTCTGCACCAAATACCACCTCTACAAATCCCTCGTAATATCTATCCTCCTATATGGCTGTGAATCATGGACTCTGACAGCAGAGTTAGAGAGAAGAATCCAAGCATTCGAGAACAAGTGCCACAGAAGACTCCTCAAAATATCATACAAAGAACACAAGACCAATAACTATGTGAAAGAAGAAATCAAAAAGCGTGTGGGCCCCCAAGAGCCTTTGCTCTCCACCATAAAGAGGAGAAA
>CM060338.1:41279350-41301850 GCA_030674155.1 Stramonita haemastoma | reverse complement strand
ACAACATTGATAGGCAGGGTTATTGTCCTGATTGTTTCTGAGAAGGAAGAAGAAAAAACAACATTGATAGGCAGGGTTATTGTTTAGGGTTTTTTGGCAGGGGATGGGGGGTGGGGGTGGGGTTGTTGTGGTTTGCATTCTCCTTGGTTTCGTGTGTGTGTTCACTACAAGGTGTTAGACAGGAGTTTGATTCCCAGCCTTGCCTTTACTTCCCATTTTGACGAAAAAATCGAACTGAATTTCAAAGTCCTTGGGATGAGACTAGAAACCGAAGAGCTTTCCCAATCATGGAATTCCATTTTACAGCTTAGTCTTTAGGGATCGACTATGACTGACTGGGAGGCTTGAATTGCACAGTCCTTATGTACTGTAGCCCAGGGGGCTAGTTGGCCTTTGGAGAACATCTCCAACGCTGACTGTGCTTATGCCCTCTTGGCCAAGAGAGAGTGGGGGTGTTCTGAGGGCAAGGCACCTCCACTATAAATCAAATTTCTGCCCAGTTTCCGAAACAGCAGCTGCCTCCTCTGCTGTTTTGGAGGTCATCGTCGAACACGACGGAAGGACGGGCGGAATAAAGAGACAAAAATAGCAATCGTGATCGCTGATAAAAAAAAAAGCAAATAGGCAACCAAAGATTTCTGTTATATCAAGATAACGAAAGTGTGACACATGACTACGAAACACCTTTATATACCCCCCCCCCCCCTTCCCCCCCTCCCAAATGCCCCAAATGTAGTGGAAAAAGTATGTGAGGTTTCTGGTGGAAGGGAAGTAATTACAGATAAATGGTTCAGACGAAGCATGCTTTTAGTTTTTCCCCTTCTCCGCACATCTGTAGATGTTAAGTCGGGGTACACGATTTACATGTAGTGGTGGATTGAGGGTACAGTTTCTAGATCGGATGCTTCCCCTGGATCTCTATTATAATCAAACAAAACGTTTTCTAGAAGAGATTATGATAAAGTTTCTATTCACAGTCTGCCTTTGCAACCCACAAAAAACAACAACAAACAAAAAGAAAAACAAATAAAAAATATACTCCCCCAACTTCCCCCCTTCCCCACAAAAACAACAACAAAAAAACATTAACCCGAAAACAAAAGCCAAACGAACTAAAAGCCAAACAACCCCGCAATCAAACATAATAACTACAGCAACAACCAACAACAACAACAAAATGGAACTGGGGATTAATGTTATCTGTGAAATTCTGTCCTTACTGAAGAAATGATTGTGGTGGTATGTTTGTAATACCGTAACCTAATAAAAACAAACCCGTACCCCAAAAAGGCACAAAAGCTGAGATTTATATCTAATGCACAGAGAGAGAGAGAGAGAGAGAGAGAGAGAGAGGAGAGAGAGAGAGAGAGAGAGAGAGAGAGAGAGAGAGAGAGAGAGAGAGAGATTTGATTTTTTTTTATATCGAGGATAATGGGAAGCATTCTTGTACTTTTTTGCATCCAGTCCCCGTGTGTATGCAGTTTTGTAAATGTCATCTGTTCCCACTGGCACTATGGCCTACTCTTACGAAAAGTCGAACAGGATTTCATGTGTGCACAAGATGTTCTGCGTGCGTTCACACACGGGGCCTCGGTTTATAGTCTCATCGGAAGGACTTTGGGGGGGGGGGGGGGGGAGAGATCAATCAATCAAATCAAATCAAATCAAATCAAAATTTTATTTCCAGATGGTACTTTGAGTAAACAAAACATTTGCTTTTTTTCATCAAGCTACCATGCTTTTGGATTACACAGAAGATTTACAGAACCAATAATTGCAAAATGGCAGACTAGATCAGTAGCAATAACTTTTCAATTTTTTCCTTTGCCAAAAAAAAAGAGAAATCCAGTTCATTTCAGGCAAGATCATAAGATATCTAAGCATTACCAGTCGACATTAACCAACAAAAAATATGTTTTTGTCTGGCATAGCATAGTGGGGGGTTGGATAGCTCAGTGGTCAGAGCCCTTGCTTTCCCCAGTCAAGTTAAGCAGCGTCAAGCGTGGTTACCAGTTGGATGGGTGACCGTTTGCGCACTTTGGCTTCAGTACAGTTCCCCCAGTTCATCCAGCTGTAAATGGTTACCTACCTCTTTAGGGTCAGGGAAGGTAAAGCAGCGAGAGACGAGATGGGGGCCGCCCTCAAATGCTGGCCCCTAGAGAAGCTGAGATCTCTGATGCCTGGATCCCCCTTCAACCGCCTAGGTTATGGGACACCTTTACCTTTACCTTTCTATGGCATGGCATGGCATGGCACTGTTAAAACACTAGTCACACACTCACCTGGTCAGTTGAAGCCCTATGGAGAAGGTAGGTGGAGTTGGGTCATTCAAGCTCTTTTTATCACAAATCCACTTGTTCTATATGCCATTACTGTTATTATTGAGTTTCTTATGTCGACCATCTAGTGCTCTGTCTGCTCCATTCTGGCCTTGCTGTATAATGCCTCTGACTCCAAGCTCCCTATCTCCTGGATGTATAGCAACCCATGATTTTTGAGAAGGCACAAACCCTTCGCGGTACCTTCTGGGTGTACAGCCACCCATGGTTTTAAAGTAGGCATAACCCTCTACTATACCTCCTGGGTGTAAAACTACCCATGGTGTCTGGAAAGGAACTAAACATCTCACCTTGCCTGAAGCACTAACTTCTTTCCCTATGTCCTGGTTGCATAGCAACCCCATGATTTGGAGAGCTCACTCACTACTGTACATCCTGGATGTTTAGTAATCTAAGCTACCTAAAGAAAGGTCTGCCTTTATGTGTAAGAAGGTCTGTAAGAAGGGACAGTAATTTTCATACAATAGATCTAGCACTTAAGGTGGTAAAACACATGCACTCAAATATACACACACATGCACTGGAGCTGTTAATGAAGAAAAAATAAACAAGGCTTGTTACTTTACAGTGCACCGGCATGAATTTGCACTCTTCTGCCCATTTGTTTATCACTGAGCTGATAGTCAATGGTAATAATGATAATAATAACAATGATGATAATGATAACAACAAAAACAAAAACAAAAACAACAACAGCTACACACACACACACACACACACACACACACACACACACACACACACACACACAACACACACACACACACACACACACACACACACACCACGCAGGCACACGCGCGCACACACACACACACACACACACACACACACACACACACACACACACACACAACACACACACACACACACACACTTGATTTACTACCTCAATCTCTGAAAAGTACTATCCTTTCATGTACCCCACAGCTTAGCAAGAAGCAAAAATTTGCAGTACAAGGACAGGTGTCCTAGCATCCAGGATGTAGGGAGCCTCACAGGACAGTGACGTCATTCTAATGTCCCAAGGAGGGATGTCTCTTTCAGAGTATGGGTGTGCATACACCCACAACATACTCAGATGTTTTCAGTTTATTAAGTCTCTGTTTTGCAAACACAAACGCACAACTTTTTGTGGATATGTAGGGGAGATGTTTATGGACAATGTCACGAAATTTTAGGGTGGCCTTAATAAAAGTTCATGAGTTACAGATAAAAAATAATGCAGAGGTCTGGGTGTAAGTAGGCTACACCCACGGCGTACGGCGAAGGCCAGTGTCCAAGGTATACAAGTCCTGGGAACTTCAAGTCTGACCTGACCTGACCTTAGAATTGAACTGTGTTGAGAGGACTGGCTTATCGGCATAGTGGACGTTATACCTATCTGTTGGTTGCAGTAATCAGGTTATACAGTTATTATCAGTCATCAGGCAGTATCAAACATCATACGACTGTCTGCCTGTGTTAACCTGTCACTGTTCATAGTTGCAGAAGCTGTAAGTTGTGTCAGGTGAAATGTTTTCTAGGCCAAAATTTGGTTGTTCCCATTACCTCATTGACTGACTCTCTGTCTTTGCCCGGGTGTTACTCTGTGTTTCAGTCTTTCTTTAAATTTTTAGATGTCAGTCTGTTTGTCTGTCTGTCTGTCTGTCTGTCTGTCTGTCTGTCTGTCTGTCTCTATCTATATCTATCTATCTATCTATCTATCTATCTATCTATCTATCTATCTATCTATCTATCTATCTATCTATCTTATCTATCTATATTATATTATCTATATATATATATATATATATATATATATATTATATATATATATATATATATATATATATATATATATATATATATATATATATAAAGAATGCATGGGTAAATATAGCAACTGATTTTCAGGAATTTCTGAGAGTCACATGCAACTTTTTGAAAAATAATAAATTTCTATGAATATCAAGTCGCCTCCTGATATAGGCCTGAATGTCAAGAAGAATACAACAATCAAAGAATAAACGGTAGATCGAAAGGGTCTAGAACAAAAGCAAGCTTATGATATATCTTAAGAATGTTTTACTGCTGTTCACTATATTTTGTATGGATTCAGCCCCATAAAACTATGTCAAATGTCATCTGTGAGCAAGAAATGTTTTCAAAGGTGTTCTGTTTATTAAAATAGAATGTATACGATTCATCAATTAAGAATTCATTTCATAAGATGACAATGGAAATTTGAGATCAAACACTTCTGTAAGTCACTGCATTCAGAGGCACCTTGCTCCCCCCACCCCCTGAAAAAAAAGTAACCAGCTAATTATATAATAAAAACTCTACAATGAGAAGGGAGCCAGCAAAATTTTATTTTGACGCCTCTGCTTGCTATGCAATGTATCCAGAATGTGGTGGGTTTTTTTTTTAAATCTCAAATACAGTTTTTTGTCCTTATTTTCTCCTGCTAGTTCTTTAATGCTGCTTTTGTGACAGCACAAACTGAAATTTGTCAATATCAATAGCAGTACCAGACAAACAAAAAATTCAAGGCCATAATGATTGCAAGTAGTTCAGATGTAAAAACTGGACAAATGTTGTCATAAATGAAATAATTTTTATACCTTTAAAACATGAATCACAAATGCTGCCCCTCTTTTGTCTGATTCATACACTTTTAAGTGATTAGAATAATTACTTTCAGCGGGACTATAAATTACATCAACAGTGAGTAGATGTTGGTCTCCTTTTTTTATTATTTTTTTTAAAGCATATCTTTGTAATCAATGTCGAATTCGGCTGAAATACGTTCCCATGGAGGAATTTGAGGAGCAGTTGGGAAAAGTGGAAATATTGCTATAATTTAAAAAGCCATTAAAAAAAATAAGTGTATCAGCAAAATAATTGACTGGCTGCAGGAACTACATGTCGCATGCTCGTTTAGGGTAACAGTTGTCTTGATTCACAGATATTTTATCTTCCACTAAATTTGGAAAAGAAAGACTTTGAGTCATGTACTTTGATGCCGCCAATGTTCGTTGATCAGAAAGCGAGAGTTGGCCTACATAATGTTTCTTTATAAGTATTAGACGTGTTAGCATAAGGTGGAACACCAAGTACTAGCCTTGCTTCTTTAGCCTACGGTCTTGTTCAGAAAGCGAGAGTACTTGTGCTTCTTCATACATATTAGTAGTATGTATCCGTCAGTCTCGGAAAACTATAGAGTTGCGCTCTAGGCTCTAGAGAGCAAAGCCTGGGTAAATAATAATAGAGGGCAAAGGTGCTACCCATGCATCAGACTCTCTCTCTCCCCCACCCTCACCACGTAGCTGGAATGGTCCATTGGAAGGACATAGGTATTAGACGCGTTAGCATAATGTAAAATACCAAGGACTATCTTAAATACTTCACAATCTAAACTTTGTCGGGTTGTTGTTGTTGTTGTTGAAAAGAAATGATGTGCAGCAGAAAAATAAACTTCTTGTCCATAGGCCTATGTTGATTTTGAACGCACTTAAGACAGAGCCAGATGTATTATTAGCATTTTAGTGTCTTCACTCCACGCCTAAAAACTTAATACTATGAACAGGCCTAAATGTTTTTCTAGCTTTAGTTACTAACTGCAACTTATGCATGCATCCTCCAATTGCGTGTTTATCTATTTATTTATTTAGCTACTTATTTATTAAGCTATTTATTTATTTATGTATTTATATATAGGCGGATTAAAAAAAAAACAAAATGATCAAACCTAAGGTCAAAACCCTACTTTCATTTTTGTTTTCTCAAATGGAAACATCCCCAAACGGCTCAGCGCGTGCTTTTGAAATCAATGGTCTTCTTGCGGGCACCATTCTTTTTCTGGCACCAACTAGGCCTAGGCTAGCCTAGTGTTGATGCTGGCATGCCGGGGAAAGGGAGAGGGAGGAAGAACACGCGACAAAGAGAGGTCAGTTGATCACCTTATTTCTTCCATTTTTTTTCCTCGTGTGTGATCGTCACTGACAGAATATAACGCAAGCTACGACACCGAGTCGGCGACTTAAGAAGCAGAAGAAATGGAAAGCTTAGGAAATGAACGAGGCAGGTTCGGTTGAGGATTCGATCGCCACACAAACATAAGTCCATCTTGCTGGGAGGTTAACCAGAAACTCTAGAACGGCACCCGCGATGTGACGATGAGACAGTTATCGATCGGATATATGCAGGGGATGTGTTCATTCGTGCGCCGCACGATGAAGCAGTGGCACAATAACTGTGAATACACATGACATTCTGTAATTTCTACGTCGTGTGGACGGATACCTTCGGATTGAAAATAGAAATTCGGCATTGTTTATTTTGTGACCTGCTTTATTTCTGTGTTTTGTTTTGATCGAATTAAGATCTTGCTTTTCCCTTATTTCTGTCTATGCTTCATCAGCTTATCATGATTATTATCAACAGGTTGTTTATGGCTTTTACAGTTTTAGTGTTTTAATCCTATGATTACTAACTACTTTGGCTATGGTTTGACAAGTCAGAATAGAATATATTATCTTATAAATAATTATGATTAACCAATATATTCCTGTGCAAGTATAGCAGATCATGTTTCCCAATTATTGTGATTAATTAACCAATGTACTCCTGTGCAAGTATAGCAGATCATGTTTCCCAATAGTATTTCCTTAATTCAATCGTGTTGCATGTGAAATTAATCATTATCATTCAGTATTGGGAAGTAGAGGCTACTTTATCATTATTGTACTATACTTAGTATATATATATATATACTGTCTGTGTCAGTATGTGTGCATATTGTGTGTAAATGTGTATAATTTTTCTAAAGTTCTTCAGTGTGTGTGTGTGTGTGCACGTGCGCATGTGTGCATGTGTGCATGCCTGCGCCTGTATGTCTATTTTATATATATATAGAATGCATAGTGTGTATACGTATGTGCTTGTGTGTATGTCACTGGTGTGTGTGTTGTGTGTGTGTGTGTGTGTGTGTGTGTGTGTGTGTGTGTTGTGTGTGTGTATGTATGTGTGTGTGCATGCATATGACTTGTGTGTGGGTACATATAATATATGATATAGTTTAAGAATGACATAGATCATGAATTGAAACACTAAACCAAGAGACGTATGTTTGACTTGTAATACTGATACACTTAAAACATGGTGCGGTGTGTGTGTGTGTGTCTGTGTGTGCATGCATGCATGTGACTTGTGTGTGGGTACATATGCTGATATAGTTTTTAAGAGAATGAGGTAGATCATAAAAGATTAAAACACTAAACCAAGAGACATACAATGATCTATGTTTGACTTGTGATAGCTGATACACTTAAAACATGATACAGCTTATTAACTTAAGTTACTATAAATTTGGGGAGGAGAAAACAAAAAACTGCTCTGTAACAAACTGTCAGAAAGTGTTCATGTTACAGGGAAAATCTTCTTTTAGTGTTAAGATGGTCAAAAGTATGATGAAGCACGGAGGATATTATTCTCATCTGTATAAAATTTATTTGTTTAAAAATCAGCTAGCAATATTTTCACAATGTCTCTTTTCTTTTCCAAGATTTACATGTTAATTTGTTTAGAGACATATATAAGTAAAGCTATGCCAGTTGGTAAAGCTGATAGTGGTAGTAGTATTGAACTTGAAGGAAGAAAGAAGTCTAATTCAGCAAGTGAATTAATGTCTTGAGATACGTTGAACATTTTTGTAATGTTAGCTGCTTGTTCATATTTGAACATATTTGTAATGTTAGTTGTTTGTTCATGTTTGAATACTTTTTGTCATGTTATTCGTTTGTTCATGTTTGAATATATATTTTTTTAATGATAATCATTTGTTTATGTTTGATTTTTTTTTTTAATGATAGTCGTTTGTTCATGTTTGAATTTTTTTTTAATGATAATTGTTTGTTCATGTTTGAACATTTTTGTAGTGATAATTATTTGTTCATGTTTGAACATTTTTGTAATGATAGAACTTTGTTTTTTCATGTTTGAACATTTTTGTAATGTTAGTTATTTGTTCATGTTTTAACATTTTTGTAATGATAGTTATTTGTTCATGTTTGAATACTTTTGTAATGTTAGTTGTTTTTTCATGTTTGAATACTTCTATAATGTTAGTTGTTTGCTCATGTTTGAATACTTCTATAATGTTAGTTGTTTGTTCATGTTTGAACATTTTGTAATGATAGTTGTTTGTTCATGTTTGAATACTTCTGTAATGTTAGTTATTTTTTCATGTTTGAATACTTTTATAATGTTAGTTGTTTGCTCATGTTTGAATACTTCTGTGATGTTAGTTGTTTGTTCATGTTTGAACATTTTTGTAATGATAGTTGTTTGTTCATGTTTGAATACTTCTGTAATGTTAGTTATTTTTTCATGTTTGAATACTTTTATAATGTTAGTCGTTTGCTCATGTTTGAATACATTTGTAATGTTGTTTGTTCATGCTTGAACATTTTTGTAATGATAGCTGTTTGTTCATGTTGTAGGTCATCAAACGTGAAGAACCACGGTCTACAAAATCATGACTGCGGCCCCAGAAACCAGAAGGAAGACTCCAGCTTTAGCTGAGCTTCGCACAGAGTCCATGGAGTCCCAGTGCCCCCCATCACGCGTGCGACGCCTGGAGAGCATCATCAGCAGCGGGGAGAATTGCCACGACTTCCATCAGGACATTCAGCAGCTTCTCCTCAGACTGGGCGATGTCGAGTTTCACAACGACACCATCTTAGCAACCGCGTTCTCTGACCTGCAGACTCTGTGGAAAATTTCACGCCACGGCGCTCTGGGGAACTTGCGAGCGGTTCTAGCAGATCTGATCACGGAGGATGAAAACGTGCGCATTTTCAAAAACACTGTGGCATGCATAGCAGAGGTAAAGGGTTGCTTTGAAGGCAAGGAGGAGCTGTGGCGGTGCGTCAAGCATGTGTTGTGTGTCATGTGGAACTGCACAGACGTCTCCACCAAGCTGTGTCGGAAAATCTCAGAGACCGGAATCCTCTTCCAAAGCGTCCAGCTCCTCTTCGACATGACCCTGTCCGGAGATTTCGTGTCAGACGACAAGAAACACTTCCAGGTCAAAGCGTTCTTGGGCCTGCTCCACAACTGTATACGGAACTGCTCCGAGTGTAAAGACGTCTTGCTCCAAGGCAGCTGCGTGTCCATGCTCCCTAGACTGTTCAACGTGGCCAGTCCCATGGTGAAGGCCAAAGCTCTGATGGTCACGTCCTACCTGGTCAACGAGCAGGGAGAACAGCATCCTCAACTCCTCCGACGACACCATCACCTTCATTGTGCAGGTTCTGGCTGACAGCTCCAAGTCCAGGAATCACATCTCCTCCAAGTTTGGGATGAGCTGCCTGGAGATCATGAAGGGCCTCAACAACATCGCCATGAACGACCACAACAAGGTGAAGATCGTGGCGGCCGGGGGCTTGAAGCTGTACGCCATGTTGGTGGTGTCTGAAGACGAGGACGAGCGCGAGATGGCGGCGTTGGGTATCTGGACTCTGTCCTTCGCTGCGGAGAACAAGTCGCGTATTGTACAGGAGCCAGGATTGGTAGAAGGTATGCAGTGGAAGATGTATGTTGTGAGACTAGTTAAGAGGTGTGTGGTTGTTTGGAAAAGTAGTTTGGCAATATAAATGATAAATGGTTTTATTATAAAACCATTGATATTGATATGACCGTCTACGCCAAATAATTTGTTAGTGGGTGTACAGTAAGGGATAAGCAATTCAGAAGGATCAGCCATCATTTTACTAATTGCTTGCATTGGTGCCCCCACAGTCCATGGGACTACAGGATAGGTCAGGTCAGGTCAGGTGAGGTGAGGGTGAGCATTGTAAATTGATAGTGAGAAATTTTTGTTATCGAGCCCTTTGAGAATGAGAGGTCTGTTTCAATCCTTGGCTGTCATTACTCAGGGGAAAGAAGCACTGGCAAAGAACAAATCCACTGGGTGCCACTGAATATTATTGAATTTATATCTGACTTCAGAACACTCAGGATTAGAAGTCAAAGGTTTTGTCCATTCAACCACTGCACGAGTTACATCAGACACAGACATCCATGTAGATTTCATTAAAAGTGGGTGAGCAATGTATGGAGTGGTTCGAATTTATAAACTGTGTTGCTCAGTTATGAATTTCCACTCAAACTATAGTGTAGCACACCCAACCCAGCTCATCAGCAGACTCCTTACTCTAAGGATGTTTGGGGGAAGGGGGGGGGGGGATGTGGGGATCAGTTGAAGAAATTTATTGTCAACTCCTCGGGCTGTGTTGCAGGAGAAGTCAAATCACATGGCTTGTTTCTGAACAGTCTGTTTGTTTGCCATTGTGTAAAGCTGAAAGTTTTAAAAGTAATTTTCATTATTGATACGTATCAATGATGAGTTAATTGATCAATATACTTTACTGTGCACAGGACTGAGGACGCTGACCAAAGTTCGCAACAACACCAGCAGCGCCCACCACGCACGAGGGGCATTGTGGGAACTTTTCCAGGGCATGGAGAAACTGGAGAGCTCAGGTGGGTTCTGCATCTATAGATCTGTTAGATCAGTGAACAGGTATTGTTTCTGATGTGGATTTGGTCTGGTCAGCAGCATTACATTGGATATATATATGTGTGTTGTTTAGATCAGTGGATGGGGGGATGGATGGATAGATCATTTAGGTGGATGGTTGATAAATGGGTGAATAGATGGATGGTTGATAAATGAATGAATAAATGGATGGTTGGATGGATGGATAGATCATTTAGATGGATGGTTGATAAATGGGTGAATAGATGGATGGTTGATGGATGGGTGGATGGTTGGAAGGAAAGAAAGAAGGACTGGAAGACAGATAGACTGTAAGAGCAAACAGTATAATATGAATGCATTGATTGGATGAATAGTCTATTAATGTTGTATCATTTGATTGATAGACGAATGTTGTATCAATTGATTGATGAAACGATCGTTTGATGGACAGAAGGAATAAAGGATGGATCATTGGATGGATAGTTGGAGAGATGAACTTTCATAGATTGATTGATGATGAACTAAATGATTGATGGATACATTTATGATGAATTAAATGTTTGACAGATCATACATGATGAATCAAACGATTGACAGATACATGATGAATTAAATGATTGATGGATACATGATGAATTAAATGCTTAATGGAGATGTAATGAATGAAATAATTGACATGATGAATGAAATGATCGACAATGAATTAAATGATTGACAGATACATGGTGGACTAAATGATAAATAGATCTATACATGATTAATAAATGATTGACATGATGAACTAAATGATTGACAGATACTGAGATAGAAACATACATGTGTATGAAATACACACCTGTATACCTGTACCCCTACATGTCTGACAGTGATGGACAGCAGTGTGCCCCATGTGATGATCAGCTACAGTGGGACTCCCAAAGATGATGGTGAAGATCAAAGACTCCCTTGGTGCAGGCTGGATTCAAAGTCTGGATGGACGTGGAACACATGAGTGAGAGAACTGTTCTTTACCTTGAGAAATTATGGGATGTATGATTGTTGGATTGAATGTGATATGTAAGATAAAGATGGAGTTAGGGGGATGGAAATAGTGATGAAATCATGTGATGTTTGGGATGAGTAGGATGGTTGAGGGGATGATTGTGATGATGTATATGGGGATGGATGGTGATCACGCTTGATGCTGCTTAACCTTGGCTAGGGGAAAGCGAGTGCTCTGACCACTGAGCTCTCTTGTCCCCTAGTAGTATTTGTAGTATTTGATTTTTTTGTTATCAATGATGTCATCACTAGTCATCATCATTGTCATAGTTAGTCATCATCATTGTCATAGTTATCATTTGTGAGATCCTGCACATAAGGAGACGCATTGCACCAGAGGTCAATTTTTAGTTATTGACAAGGTACTAATCTGCAATACACAAGCTATTCAATACAAAAACAGATTGAAAATTGGACAATTCTGTGCAAAGTTATTACAATTGAAATGATAGACTGCAGGATGTGACAAAATGAGAAACGGGCAAGTTTATTTTCATAACAGGTTGTCAGAATGAGAGCTTGGGTATTTTCAAAACACATTTAAAAGCAGAAGGAATAACAGGCATGCCTTTATATTTTATTACAAGGTAGAATAACGGATATAGGTTTAATAATCGATCAAAATCTCAAAATTGACAACTTGACCCCCACCTGCCTTTAAAGGCTCCTAGCGCAAAAATGGGTAATGCCTAAGGAACTCATTTCGTGGTGGATGGTCACATTTTCTCCTTTCTTCATCTTCTCAGGATGACAGTTACTCCTGTTATTACCATTGTCATTATTAATCATCATTGATGACTGGTATTATTGTTGTGATGTTCAGCGGGATCTACACTGGAAGCCATGGCACTGGCGGTGGAGAGAGCGTCAGTGGTCCTGATCTGTATGTCTGACAAGTACAAGTCTTCACCTAGCTGTAGAACAGGTACACCTGTATACTGCCTACCTGGTGTGTGTGTGTGTGTGTGTGGGGTTGTGTGTGTGTGTGTGCGTGTGTGTGTGTGTGTGTGTGTGTGTGTTGTGTGTGTGTGTGTGTGTATTGGCAGTGGAGAGAGCGTCAGTGGTCCTGATCTGTATGTCTGACAAGTACAAGGCCTCACCTAGCTGTAGGACAGGTACACCTGTATACTGCCTACCTGGGTGTTGTGTGTTTGTGTGTGTGTGTTGTGTGTGTGTGTGTGTGTGTGTGTGTGTGTGTGTGTGTGTGTGTGTGTGTATTGGCAGTGGAGAGAGCGTCAGTGGTCCTGATCTGTATGTCTGACAAGTACAAGGCCTCACCTAGCTGTAGGACAGGTACACCTGTATACTGCCTACCTGGTGTGTGTGTGTGTGTGTGTGTGTGTGTGTGTGTGTGTGTGTGTGTGTGTGTGTGTGTGTGTAGTGTGTGTGTGTGGGGGGTCGGGTGGGAGAGGGATGTGTGTTAGTGTATGTTGTGTGTGTGTGTGTGTGCGTGTGTGTGTGTATGTGCACAAACGCACCACATCCACAACACCATACCAACCTACTAGCACACCACACCAATGTCCACTACCACACCAATACGCAGACAGCAGCAATGCAACCATTTGAGCCTGATGTCACCAACACCACACCACACCACACCACACCACACCACACCACACCACACCACACCACACCCACACCACACCAACACACCACACCACACCCACACCACACCACACCACAACCCACACCACACCACACCACACCACACACCAACCACACCACACCAACACACCACACACCACACACCAACCAACCACACCACAACCACACCACACCACACAACACCACAACACACCTCACCATCCCCATATATCACCACATAAAATACTACACTTCTTACCACCACCACAACACCACAACCACACCACCACACCATCCAGCAATAACACTGCCAAACCCACACTCACACCACATCACACCACACCACCCACAGCAAACTACACCATTAAACTCACATAGCCAAACAACAGCCATATCACCCACACTAACACCACACCACCACAACACACCAACACAACACAACACAAAACACCCTCTTTCCTATTCCAGAATCGGAGTACATATTCCGGCTGCACAAAGACATTGTGCCCTTACGGCTGCAGCAGGGCTACAGACCTGACGGCTGGCTGGGCATCCTGGTGGGCTCGCGCCTGTACTTTGACTTCAGCAGCGACGAACAGGCACGTACCAACCTGCCCAAGCTCATGAAGGAGCTGGGTCACAGAGGCAAGAGCACCATGACCTTCGCCAAGGTCGTCGCTACCGCTGCTGCTGCCGTCGCTGAGGATGAGCCTGACTGTGAGTTTGCACTTTCACCTAATTATCCATTTAAAAATTTTTTTTTTTTTTTAGTGTGTTTCAATTTTTTTTTTTTTTTATAGATGACAGGATAGCTCAGTGGTCAGAGGTTTTGATTTCCCTAAGTTAAGGTTAAGCAGCGTTGAGTCTGGTTACCAAAGAGGATGAGTGACAGTTTGAGTGTACAGTCCCCCAGTTCACCCGGCTGTAAATGGGTACCTGCCCTCTTTAGGGTCATGGAAGGTAAAGCAGCGAGGGAGAGGAGATGGGCGCCACTGCCCTCAATATGCTGCCCCTGGAGAAGCTGAGGTCTCTGATGCCTCGCTCCCCAGCAACCGCACAGGTTATGGGACACCTTTACCTTCTGCTAGAGTGCCGTCATTCACCTATGGTGAGATTTTTGTGTATGTGACCTTGTTTGCCCACCATTAAGGTAGCTGCATGCAGCTTTGGATGTAGTTTGTTTAAAGCACGCCAACGTCAGATGAGCTGGGCTGCCTTGTTAGGTGCTTAAGTAGCAGTGCAACACTTTTTCACTTATATGACAGACAACAGTAGTTGCTGTCTGAGTATTCCAAGATGAGGATTCTGAGTATGTCCTACCTCATGAATATTGAATAGCTGAATCCAAGATCCGTGTTTACATTTTGTAATTTGTTCTAAAACACAAAAAGACTTTATTAAAACTTAGCAAATTTCTAGTTCAGAGTAAGGCTGCATGACTTTGATGAAAAGGTTGACTATATTTCTATTTCTGTGAAACTGTTATTTTGTAAACGTATTTTCTTTATGCAAGTTATATATGTATCGGCTGGTTTTGTTGACTGAAATCCTCCATGCCCTAAGAGGGGTCAAAGGCGAATTAAATCCTGAATCTTGTATATAGTAAGCATCTATCAGTCTTGGAGTTGTGCTCTAGGCATTAGAGCGCAAAGCCTGGGTAAATATGTATGGAGGGCAAGCTGTTACCCATGCAGCATGCCTCCCCACTCCACATCACTGGAATGATCCATTGGAAAGGCAATGACCTATACGAATGGTTCTAGTGCTGTCGCAGGAGCCACCAGAACGTTGCCGTATACAGCTCCAAACCGCCCTGGGGACTCCAACTCCCCGATTTTTCCTCAGGGATGATGTCTAAACACGACACCTGTATGCATGCTGTTTTTTTAAATTTTGTTGTCATTCACTCCTACCGGCACACAATGGCCTGCTCTTCTGAAAGGCAGAACATATTTTTTTAACGCGTGCACAAGATGTTCTGCGCGCGTTCACACATGGGGCCTCGGTTTATAGTCTCATCCTTTAACTTGTATACATTGCAGTCCCATTTTTGTTTCATTCCCGACAGTTCTCTTCACCGCTTACCTCCCTTCTTTTATTTCAGCCTCTCTAGACAGGAAAGAGAGCGTGCGCCGACGTTCGCGAGCGGCGTCACATGACCTGACGAGGGATTATGGGAAGGAGGCGGCGGTGGAACAGTGGATGTACAGCGACGTGGTCAAGTGGCTGGCCGACCACAAACTGGCTCAGGTGTCTGACAGGTGAGTGGGACTTTTTTTTTTTTTTTTGGTTTATTTTTGTTTGGATTCTGTATGTATGTTGTGTGTGGTGTTGTGTTGTGTGTGTGTGTACAGTGTGTGTGTGTGTGTGTTTTATTTTATTTATTTATTCATTCTTCTATATCGAGGATAATGGAATAAGCAATTATGTGCTTTTTTTCATCCAGTCCCTGCATGTATGCAAATTTGTAAATCTTGTCATCTGTACCCACTGGCACACACAATGTGTGTGTGTGTGTGAAGTTAGATTTTTACTGCATTTTTTCCCCTGTTTCTTTGGCTACAGCTCGAAGGTGTATACGGCTGTTTTTCTTAACTATTTGGCTATAGCATCCATCATTCTAAGATGGCAGTTGAAATCCTTAAACAAAAACAGCGATACATTTTCCGTGTTGTGCTGACTGAGAGAGGATGAGAGAGAGAGCGCGCATTAATTGTCGATTCATCTAAACATGCTGACTTTTTATTTCTTTCCTGTATCGTGAATATTCTTTCATTTTTCATTTTTCACCATTCATTGTGTATTGACGTTTTGTTGTGAGTATTTTTCACATGCCCACATCTGCAAGCTTTAGTTTTGTTAATTTTCATATACCCCTCGAGGGATTTAAAATAAAAAAAATCTTGAATGTTGTTTCAGGTTTTCGTCCATCGATGGTCCTCTGTTGCTGGAGATGCGTCGTGTTCGCAAGGTGGCCCCCGAGTTTTTCTACAGAACGCTGCAGCACGATTTGCACATGGACCTGGCCACTGCGCTTCGCTTTTCTCAGATACTGGGCAAGCTAGTGTGAAAAACAGCGTAGTAGTGTTGTTGTACATTCTGTTGGTTATGTGGCTAAAAAGAAAAAATCACTTTTTTTGCTAAGAGTATATATATGATATATATATATATATAGTTAGTTCTGACAGCAGCTTTTGTATAGGAACATTCCACAGAATGGAGTTTGGGGGTTTTTGGTTTTATTTTTAAACAAAATTGACCTGTTTGGAAGTTTGCTGTTGTTTTTTGTTGTTGTTGTTGGAGAGCAATAGTGATGAAGAAGCTATGGAGGTATACCAGCGTTAGATATGGAGGTAATTCTACCAGATATGAGACTATGGAGATAATTATACCAGCTTTGAGACTATGGAGATAATTATACCAGCTTTAAGATATGGAGATAATTATACCAGCTTTGAGACTATGGAGATAATTATACCCAGCTATGAGACTACTAAGACAGGACTTCTGTGCTCCCTACCATGATGTAACCTTATGTCAACCAGGCCTGAGAGATACAGGCACCTTCAAGTAGTTTGAACAGCTCTCTCAAAATCATATCTCTAAAGAGGATATTGCTGAACTGTGAGATCCCAGTTTTCTCAGCGAAACCTAAAGCAAATGTACTCTGGGGTTGGAGCCAGCTAGCATAAAAACCCACAAAACAACCTATGACTTTCACAGGATTCGAACCTGGAACTTCCAGCCAGGAGTTTAATGCATGAACGTTGCACCATAACAGCATCATCACTGGCTAGAAATTTCTGTAGAAGTGCTTTTTTCAAGCAGAAACGAATGGACTTGATGCTTCCATCCATATTTAGGCGTGTTATGGCATAGGTGTTTGTGGCTGTTGAGTTAGAAGTGTATGTACATCTTGTTTACAATACATGCTTGTTTTGTTATTGTTTGTACAGAGTAGAATTGTTTCATTTGTGTTCATGTTGTTTAATTCTTCATATGTTGTCTTGAGTATCAAAGATTTTGTGTTCGCTTGTGCCATAATTTTTAGGCAAAAAGTTAGTATTATAATGCTTTTGTTAGGGTTTGGGTTTTCTTTTTACCGTTATTTCCAATTATAAAAATCATACAAGAGTGATATTTATGATGATGAATATGATGGTATGAATATTTATGAGTACACCAAATGATTGTTGGGATGTTTTTATATTGTTGGACAAATATTGTGCGCTAACGTCAAAGAAAGTCCAGTTAGTTGTTGCAGTTATTGTGATTACATTGAAAAAAGTTTCATGATATGGAAATGATTTTGTACTTACTAACATGTCATACTGTTCTTATTGAATGGATGGAGATGTGTAACACTTTTTTTTACCCTGAAAGAAGTTGTTTACTTAACTGACAGCCGGAATTATGAAATCCGTCACAAAAAAAATCCACCTGTTCTGAAATCACTGCTCAACGTTTTTAAATTTTTATTTTAGTTTGTTGTTGTTATGACAAAATGTCCATAAGAATTTCAAACTGTATGAAAGTACTGGTTTATTTGCTGGTGGAAACCAAGCAAGGGAAGACAGAAACCAAGAATGACTGCAAGGACAGGATAGCCCAGTGGTTATAACATTGTGCTCGCAATCTAACAACTTGGGTTTGAATCCCATTGAAGGGGATTTTTCCTCTGGAGTTCACATCAGTGCTGACTCCTCTCTCCCTAAAATCTTTTGGATTAGACTCTGAAATGAGGCCCTGTGTGCAAACCCATGCAGAACATCTTGCGTACACGTTGAATCCTGTTCCGCTTTTTGAAAGAGCAGGCCATTGTGTGCCGTAGGAATAGATGACAAATTGACAAAACCACATACACATGGGGACTGGATGTAAAAAAGCACACAAGAGCTTATTCCATGGGAATGGGGAAGGGGGAGGAAGAAGGAGGAGTAATAATGACTGATATTGAAATGATGATTAAGTCATACTGCTCATAGTTTCACACTTACATATCACTGTGTGCACTGGTCAACTTAAACTGGAGTGTGAAAAATCTGCATTGTTCATGATGGTGATGGATCACAGGGCATTGTTAGCTACACACAGATACACGAATGCTGAACAGCTTGCGCACATGTTAGAACCTTTTCTGCTTTTCGGAAGAGTAGGCCATTGTGTACCGGTGGGAACAGATGACAAAATTTATAAGACTGCATACACACAGGGATTGGATGTAAAAAAATACAAAACCCACATGAGTGCTTATTGCATTATCCTCAAAACAAAAAGAATTTTAAAACAAACTGATAGCAATATTTGTGCTGAGGCATTGAAGGGATTAACTGTGTGTCATTGTTTCAACTGTTGTTTCACTTCATGAATTCTTAAGACATTGGTACTTTCCTTTGAGACAAAGTTTGACAGTAGGGAACTTTACAAACTGATTGTTTTTACCAATCATACCAGGCTGAGATCAGCTCAGAAAGTAAATTGATCATTTGAAGATCTATCTTGACTGTCTTAACCCTCTTAGTCCTGTTCTAGGATTTGCTAGGTAAAATAATTGCCCCCCTTGAATCCTGATACGGGCAAATAATGGGATTTGCCGGGATTTACACACAGTAGATTTCCATCACGCTGTGACCATCACTAATTGCTACCACATGCTAAAGCTCTATCAGGCTAGAGGTAGAAACCCTGTTGAGTGTCTGGAAGTAATTATAGCTGCTGGTATGTACTTAGAAGGAGGAAAAGGTGATCGAGCATGTGTGCCTGACCTGATTTTGTGATGGAACGTGAAATCTAGGGGTAGTTTGTGTTCAGAGACACCAAATGCTAGAGGGTTAAATTGTTTGGTTTGTCCAGGGGTTACTTTGAGGTTTGCGATGTCTACCAAAGCTGCTTATGTAATGTGCCAGTAACGTGTGCTGTTATTGAAACGAGATGTTCATTGAACCAAACACCTGCATTCTCATGTCAAACCACATAATAGAGACAACGAGTGTTGCATTTTTTTTTTGCGATCTCTTCTCTGAAACACTATGCTGGAACAATCTTGCCCAGTTCATTTTCTGTGTGGCTGTACTTTGTCTCTGAAGATATTTTCTAACTGGTGATTGTCAACATTTTTGTTCTTGTTATGCTTTCGTTATCGTTATTGGGTCTGTCTTTGTTGAATTACTCTGTTCTGTGGGTTTCCTCAAGGTAAAGCGCTTCATATCATTATATTACATTACATTACATTTCATATTACAGAACTTTATTTGACAGTACATTTACAGTACTTAAATTGCATTACAGTACTTCACATTACATTACAGTATGTTACATTACAGAGTGTTATATTACAATAATTTTCATTATATTACATTACAATACTTTACATTACATTACAGTACTTTATATTACAGACTTTACATTACAGTACTTTACAATACAGTATATTACATTACAGTACTTTACATTACAGTACATTACAGTCCTTTACATTACAGTATATTACACTGCATTATTATAGTACTTTACATTATAGTACATTGCTAGTGTAACAAGGATGATACAATACAAGAAGAGTGTGAAACATCAAGAACTTTTACTGTGAACCATTTTATTGCAGAACATTATCTGTTCATTCACTGATATTCTTACAATGATAATTTTAAACATTCATTTGTTTTATTTTAATGTGCTTATTTTAATATTTGTGTGTGTGTGTGTCAAAGTCAAATTTATATTTCCAAATGGTTGTGTGTGTGAGTGTGTGTGTGTGTGTGTGTGTGTGCGCGTGCATGCACACATGCGTGCGTGCATGTGTGTGATTGCACGCATTCATTTAGCAATGCATATACTGCTCAGTTGTTGTTTGCGTTTCAGAAACAACAACCAGTACATGAGTGAATTTCACAATGATTATATAGAAAACGTTTCCTCACTTTTTCATTCTGTATAGTATGAGTATTGTTATTCATTCGTTGGTTGACAGCTATATTAGATTCACTGCCAAGAAAAGTATATGAATCATGCTGAGTATTGCTATGTTGCAGCTGTGCTGTTAGTTTTCATCATAACAATATTTTTTTTCTGACATACTTCATTTTCCATGGGGAGGGGATAGCTCCAGAGATCAGAGCACTTGCTTTGTATTTTGTATTTTATACCACTTTATGTCACAGCAGATTTCTCTGCATGAAATTTGGGTTGCTCTCCCCAGGGAGAGCGTGTTGCCACAAGTGCAGCGCCTACCCTTTTTTTTTCTTTTTCCTGCATGCAACTGTATTTGTTTCACAAGAAATGTGGTCATAGGGGAGCAAGGCATCAGAGACCTCAGCTTCTCCAGGGGCCAGCATATTGAGGGCGGTGCCCATATCCTCTCCCTCACTGCTTTGCCTTCCCTGACACTAAAATGGGCAGGTACCCATTTACAGCTGGGTGAACTGGGGAACTGTACTGAAGTCAAGGTGCGCAAACAGTCACCCATCTAAGTGGTAACCACGCTCAGTGCTGCTTAACTGCTGCCGGTGGGAACAGATGACAAAATTGACAAAACTTCATACACACAGGGACTGGATGTAAAAAAGCACATGAGTGCTTATTCCATTATCCCTGATATAAAAGAATAAATAGATAACCTTAGCTTGGGGAAAGCAAGTGCTCTGAGCACTGAACTATCCCGTCCTGTATTTCTTTGTTACAAGTCTCTATATTTTTGGTATTTTGTTACACTTGGTCCAGCAGAGTGCTTTCTTCTGTGGCCTGTACTGTGCAATAGTTGTTTTATATCATTATAAAATACGCTGCTTCTTTTGCTCAAGTCAAAGCGATGTATACGATTATTTTTGATAGAGGTGTTTTTGCTATTTGAGTTCATGTGCAATATCGGTTTTTTTGTCAGGTAGATCTAGCTGCAGCTAGCATTTTTTTTGTTGTACACTTTTTGTGCAATAGCATTTGTTGCTGTTCAAATTCACAGGTTGTGAATATTCAGGTACTTATTATTATTTTGAGCTGTGTTGTGATACTTATATTATTACATAAGAACAAACAGAACAAAAAAAAACAACTGAACTTGTGTATACTAGGTTGTGTGAAATTATTAAGTGCTGATCGTGTTATTCATTGAATAAACTCAGCTCTTGAATGTTGGTGGTAGTAAAAGAGCTTGTGTTGAAATTGAAGAAGAGCTTTCAAAGGACTTTTTTTTGTGGTGCTTTTCTTTATTGTGAAAATGTTAATGATGAACACAATACATATATACACCTACGTGAACCCATGCATGCTGAAACACATTCTGTCCACACCCACATGTGTGCACACACACAAATATGTGCGCATGCACACACACACATTTACATACACACACATGCACACACACACACACACCACATACACTACATACACTTACATACACACTTTCACACACACACACACACACACACACACACACACACACACACACACACACACACACACACACACACACACACACACACACACACACACACACACACACACACACACACACACCACACACCACAGGCACACACACACACACACACCACACACACACACACACACACACACACACACAAAACCCACACTCTCCTCTCTCTCTCTCTCTCTCTCTCTCTCTCTCTCTCTCTCTCTCTCTCTCTCTCTCTCTCTCCTCTCTCTCTCCTCTCTCTCTCTCAACTGGCTCAGTCTCTCACATACTTCAGTACTAACCTCTAACTCAATTCAGTTCAATTCAAATAAAACTTTATTATCTCACAAGCAGAGTCATTCATATGTGTGACAGACAAGCCATACATAAAAACTGTAAACACAGAAACATTGATCACAGAAAAATACCACAACATGGTATCAGAACATCGTGCACACACGTTAAGTCCTGTTCAGCGTTCCGTAAGAGTAGGCCATTGTGTGCTGGTGGGAACAGATTACAATATTTAGAAAACTGCATTCACACGGGGACTGGATGTAAAAAAGAAAGTACATGAGTACTTATTCCATTATTCTCGA
>CM060338.1:41266850-41269350 GCA_030674155.1 Stramonita haemastoma | reverse complement strand
TTGTATTGTATTGTATTGTATTGTATTGTATTGTTGTGTGTGTGTCTGAGTGTGTGTGTGTGTGTGTGTGTGTGTCTGTGTGTGTAGTAGTAGTAGTAGTAGCAGTGGTGGTGGTGGTGGTGGTGGTGGTGGTGTGTGTATGTGAAAAGAAGAGAGAGAGAGAGAGAGAGAGAGAGAGAGAGAGAGAGAGAGAGAGAGAGAGAGAGAGAGAGAGAGAAATAGTGGTATAATTAGTAGTAGTAGTTGCATCAGCAGTCTATTTTCTGCCTTCTTGGTTCATGCTCCCGCTTTTTTCCCCAGAAAGACTAATTAACAACAACAATAACAAGATGAAAAAGAAGATGAAGAAGAAGAAAAAGAAGTAGAAAAAGAATTGCGAAGAAGAAGGAGAAGGAAAAGAAAAAGAACAAGAATTGCGAAGAAGAAGCAGAAGAAAAGAGAAGAGAAGAAGAAAGAGAAGAAGAAGAAGAAGAAGAAGAAGAAGAAGAAGAAGAAGATAGCTTCTACATACATAGAAGTAAGATAACTGAACAACTCTACCTCTATGAAGTTTTTTTTTTCAACCTGTATTAAAAATGTTATGTATTTGAACGACCAGTAGTGGAGGAATAAAACTTAATGATTATTTGTAAAAGGAAGGAAGGTGGCAGGATGGTTGAGATGTTCGCCTGCCAACAAGTAAACCGCCCACCCACCCACTCAAAAAAGCAAAAAATATCCCTCCCCCTAAAAAAAACCAACAAAAAACCAGTGCCACCGCTAACAGCCAACACCCCCCCCCCCCCAAAAAAAAAAGTACAACAAAAAACAAACAACAACTAACAAACAAAAACAAACAACAAAAAACCACCCCAAAACCCAAACCAAAACAAAAAACCCAATAAAAGCCAACTAACCAACCCAACAATGATAACAACAAAAGCACCTCTCACAAAGGAGAAGGGCACCGTTACAGTCTCTTCTTAAACAAGGTTGTTTTTTTTTCAATGTGTGTGTGTGTGTGTGTGTGTGTGTGTGTGTGTGTGTGTGTGTGTGTGTGTGTGTGTTGTGTAACAGGCAGGCAAGCGGAGAGACAAGACATGACAAGACACGACACTAAACAAGTGGTAGACATTGTGGCACGCACAAAGACACACACAAAGTCACTAACATACAAAACACACACACACACACACACCACACACACACACACACACACACACACACACACACACACACACACACCACACACACACACACACCACACACACACAGTGACACACACAGTCACACACAGCACTAACACCAACACACACACGCGCACACACACACAACATACACACACACACACACAGTGCACACACACACACAACACACACACACACACACACACACACACACTCACACCCCCCCCCCCCCACACACACACAACCCCCCCCCCCCCCCCCCCGAACCCAGCCTAACCCAACCCAACCCAACCTAGCCTAACAACACTTGAGTAACAAAGAGATGTAACATGACAATTATTATTATTATAGGGCCACAGCCCTTGAAGCCAGAAGCCCAGAAAAAGAAAAAGAACGGTAGTGTGGTGTGGGCAGGGCCACAATACAAGACAGGGGAGAGGAGAGGGTACACATAACGTGTGGAGATTTATCTACCCCCACCACCACCACCCTACTACCACTACACTACTAGCCTGTAGTATTTGTGTTTTGTACCACTTTATGTCACAGCAGATTTCTCTGCGTGAAATTCGGGCTGCTCTCCCCGGGGAGAGAGCGCGTCGCCACAAGTGCAGCGCCTACCCATTTTTTTCTTTCTTTTTCTTGCATGCGAATGTATCAAACTGTTTCCCTATCAGAGTGGCCTTTTTCTACAGAATTTTACCAGGGTCAACACCCTTGTTGCCGTAGGTTCTTCTACATGCGCTATATAGTGATGCGTAACACACGGGAGTCGGGTTTATGGTCTCATCCGAAAGACTAGTGCCCAGACCAACCACCACTCAGGGTCTAATGGATGGGGAGAAAGTTTTGGGCCCCAACGGGACTTCGCAATTCCTCCTCTTCTAGTGTTTATAATGTTAAAAATTGGAAGGTAATATTTCCATTTCTCTTTTTTTTTTCCACCGCACACTCTGACCCGGACTTTTTGCTTTCTAGGCAAGGCGCGCGCGTTACCACCTAGACCACCGCTCCACATTATAGTACAGTATACTGCCTGCTGCCTGCGTTACCACCTAGACCCCTGCTCCACAGTCTACTGCAGTATACTGCCTGCTGCCTGCAGCATGAACTACATCAGCACCATGCAGTTCATCGAGCTGTTCCGCAAGCACCGCGCCCTGTGGGACAGACACGATGTCAACTACCTCAACAAGGCCGAGAGGACACGTCAGAGAGAGCAGATCGGTCTGGCCATGGGCATGACAGGTTAGGGAGAGGGGGAGAGGAGGGGGAGAGGTGGGGGAGGGAGGGGAGGGAGAGAGAGAGAGAGATTCTCAGAGAGACTGTCTATC
>CM060338.1:41261850-41264350 GCA_030674155.1 Stramonita haemastoma | reverse complement strand
TTATGTTCCTGACTGTAAGTGTACACAACTTTGCCATAGATCTTCCTTAAGGTAGAGAGGTGTTCTGTAACTTATGTTCTTGACTGTAAGTGTACACAACTTTGCCATAGATCTTCCTTAAGGTAGAGAGGTGTTCTGTAACTTATGTTCTTGACTGTAAGTGTACACAACTTTGCCATAGATCTTCCTTAAGGTAGAGAGGTGTTCTGTAACTTATGTTCTTGACTGTAAGTGTACACAACTTTGCCATAGATCTTCCTTAAGGTAGAGAGGTGTTCTGTAACTTATGTTCCTGACTGTAAGTGTACACAACTTTGCCATAGATCTTCCTTAAGGTAGAGAGGTGTTCTGTAACTTATGTTCTTGACTGTAAGTGTACACAACTTTGCCATAGATCTTCCTTAAGGTAGAGAGGTGTTCTGTAACTTATGTTCCTGACTGTAAGTGTACACAACTTTGCCATAGATCTTCCTTAAGGTAGAGAGGTGTTCTGTAACTTATGTTCCTGACTGTAAGTGTACACAACTTTGCCTTAGATCTTCCTTAGTACAGGTAAAGATAGAGAGAGAGGTGTCCCGTAACTTATGTTCCTGACTGTAAGTGTACACACAGCTGTCAGTCAGTTTACCCCACTTTCAGATCCTCTCAGCTGCTAATTAACCTTCTCCGTACGCTCTGGGTGAATTTTTACCCAGACCCCTATATTTTGCTCTGTAACTCAAAAACTTTCAATGCTACTTCCTTGAAATTTCATGACTTTGTCAATAAACATCTACTGTACATTTACGCAAAAAATGGTTTGTTTGTGCTAATCCCTCCCATCCCAACTCATTTGGGTCAGCTGGTGCTAATTAATTATAGCAGGAACTGACCACACTTGGGACTAGGTAACAGGAAGGGGCCGCTCTAAATATACCACTCTTTCACTGAGTGATGTTGGATTTGAGTGCTGTGTGTAGACAACTTTCCCTTAGATCTTCCTTAGTACAGGTAAAGGTCGAGAGAGAAGTGTCCCGTAAATTATGAAATAAATAAACAGCACTGATCCAGCCTTGACTGAAGCTCTTTCCCCAGGCTGGAGAATAATAATAATAATAAAAAAGCAACTAAATAAACAGATTAATAAATAAATAAATAAATAAACAGCACTGATCCAGTCTTGACTGAAGCTCTTTCCCCAGGCTGGAGAATAATAATAATAATAATAAAGCAACTAAATAAACAGATTAATAAATAAATAAATAAATAAACAGCACTGATCCAGCCTTGACTGAAGCTCTTTCCCCAGGCTGGAGAATAATAATAATAATAATAAAAAAGCAACTAAATAAACAGATTAATAAATAAATAAATAAACAAACAGCACTGACCCCAGCCTTGACCTAAAGCTCTTTTCGCAGGCTGAGGAATAAATAAAAAGAAAAACAAATAAACAAACAAACAAACAAACAAATAAACAAATAAATAAATAAATAAACAGCACTGACCCCAGCCTTGACTGAAGCTCTTTTCCCAGGCTGGAGAATAAATAAATAAATAAATAAATAAATAGATAAATAAGTAAATAAATAAACAAACAAACAAACAGCACTGACCCAGCCTATACCTAAAACTCTTTCCCCAGGCTGGAGGCCCCTTCCAAGAACTGCCCTACGTGTACTCCGTGGACGACCATCTCTCGGACAATGACGTCACCGAGGACTTCGCCAACGACAGCAACGACCTGACCAGGGACAGCCAACGGACAACAGGGGGGGGGAGGCCCGCAAATCCTTCTACATCACCACCAACGACCACCACAACTACACCAACGACAGCGACGGCGGCGACCTATCTCCCCCGAAACGGCCCAAACTGGAGCCCGAGGAAGATTATCTCATCGCTGCCGCTGCCGCTGCTGCTGTGACGTCCAGACATACTGACGGGGAAGAGGGCAACGCGGGGGATCCAGAATCCAGAGTCGGGGGATCTTCCGAAGGGCTAGGATCCGGGCCACCCGGTCTGCACAGATCCTCCTTTCGGGCCATGTCTTCGCTTCTGCCTACGACCTCTTCCCTAGGAGGAGGAGGGGGAGGGGGGACTCAGCTGAACGCTTCTCTTCATCGTTTACCCAGCATGGCGCGAGGTTTGGCACCATCTTCTTCTTCTTCGTCATCATCAGCCCAGGGTGTGGGTCTGCCTTGTTCCAATTCAGGACCCGGGGGGACGATGATGATGATGATGGATGGGGGCGGGGGGAGGATGATGAACGGACATAGCCTGGGAGCTGGAGGAGGTAGTGGTGGAGGTGGTGGTGGGGTGGGAGGGATTGGAGGTCATCATCACCACCCCCACCTCCACCCTTCTCCTTCTCCTTCTTCGTCCCAAGGGAGGGTGATGGTGGAGGAGGATGAGGATTGGTTGTTCGGGAGGTACATCGCCGCGGAGCTGAAGAAGGTGAGGAGTTTCAAGGACAAGCAGCTGACCAAGATGAAGATTCAGCAGATCGTGACTTTTGCCC
>CM060338.1:41236850-41256850 GCA_030674155.1 Stramonita haemastoma | reverse complement strand
CTTTGGAGTTAACATTAGTGCCCGTTACACAACTGCAAAGTTCTTCTGAAAATAAAAATGTTATAAGCCAACCTCTTTTTCCTTTGGAGTTAACATCAGTGCCCGTTTCACATCTGCAAAGTTCTTCAGAAAATAAAAATGTTATAGCACTCTTTTGGTGCCATGAGCTCTGTTACTGTGCAAAAGTCGGGGTAGGACGGGACTCAACCCTCGATTTGTCACATCCCAAAATGTGCTTTATTCTAAAGGGTGTGTATGCCTGCGGGCATATGTGTGTGTGCACTTGTTTTTGGTTATGGACTTTTTTTCGTGTGTGTGCATGTTCTGGCAGCCCTGTATTGTGCTGTGGTGCACCATATTGTATATTATTATAGTTATTATTATGTGCAATACTATGTATTGTTGCGTACACTGTATCAGCTTTCGTTTCAGCAGACTTGCCATATTTAATCAGATGATCATTTTGAGTCTGTGGTTTTGTCACAAGAATGGTGACACACATATAAAAGATGCTATAAAAGTGTGTGTGTATACAGTAGAGCACTCTCTTGGTGTTGTGGGCTCTGTTACTGTGCAAAAGTAGGTGTAGGACGGGACTCATACTGGCAATTGTCACATCTTTTCGAAATGCGCATTATTCTTGGGGTGTGTATGCACTTGTGTTTGTGTGTGCATTTTTTTCTGTGTGTGCACGTGGCAGGGGTATGTGGGTATGGGTATTTGATACTGTACCCCCTGTGGCAGGGTTGAGGTCTGGTGCTACAACGTCCCGCTCTCCCTAAGGAAAGTAAATGCGCAAAACATAGCCTCTCCTTTCCAGGTGTAGTGATCGCCGAGGGGGCCCCTGCCTGTTAACGGGCAGGTGGTCACTTGCAATGGCCTCTCCTACATTACTGTGCCCGTAGCAACACCTTCCCGTGGTGCCCCCTGTTCTCACTGAGCTTGCTACGTCATGGCGCGACCGAGTACCTGGCGGTATAACTGGGTCTGGGAGGTGAGCTGGCCTCCTTACGTGCGGCACGCATGGCCCACCGTCGTGTGGATACGCCCTGGTGCCCACGAACCAGCCTCCCAGCTATGGGCAAATAGCGAAGACTAAAATACCCTGCTGGCAGGCCTAAAGAACTGAGGGCTGGCGCATCCCTAATATATGGCTGGCTGAGCCTTCAACCACCAGTTGTAAATCTGCCTACGACCCGAGGACCTCACTGTCACCGTCCCAGCTTGCTGGGCCATGGCAGATGAACCGCGAGTTTAAAGGGTGGGAACGGTACTGCGCACACTGTCTCTCACCTTAAAAATCCTATGGGCAGGCCCAAGGACAAGTCCACGTCCCCCCTCATCCCCCCTTTTTCCTACTATCCCCAAGCCCTGTAGCGATGGGAAAGGGGCGAATGCGGCAGATGAAAGATGTCACTGGAAGCTGCAGTTCCAATCCTGCATGCAGGCGATTCAGGAGTATGGGTCGTCTGATTGTTGACCTGAGGATGACAACATCACCCGGCAGCACCCTGAATGACCAAGCAGCCCTCTTTAGGGATAGCACTGCTTGCTCCACACGGAGAGGGGCCTAGAAAAGGTGGCCTAACGAAAGCTCATCCTCATACCACCCAGTTGGCTAGCCGCGGTCAACGGGCATCTTTCCAAGCGGTCGAGCAACAACAAAGTCAAAGTCAAGTGGCTCCACACCTGCCTCCAAAGGTGTGACAGGTCTCAAACTGGCGTGCTGGAACATCAGAACCATGCTAGATACAGTAGATAGCAACCGTCCTGAACGACGCTCTGCTTTAGTTGCACACGAACTCTCGCGACTAAATATTGACATCGCGGCTCTTAGTGAAGTCCGCTTCCCAGATGAAGGTAGTCTCAAAGAACACGGCGCCGGTTACACCTTATACTGGTCAGGCAAGCCCCAATCCGAACGACGCCTTTCAGGTGTAGGCTTCATGATCAAGAACACCATTGCCTCAAAGCTGGAGAACTTACCAACAGGTCATTCAGACCGTATCATCTCCATGCGTCTGCCACTGGAGAACAAGCAGCACATCACTCTCTTCAGTGTGTATTCCCCGACTCTTCAAGCAGACCCTGCAGACAAGAACAAATTCTACTGTGACCTGCGCAGCCTAGTAAGAAACACCCCTGCAGACGACAAGGTCATTATCCTTGGGGATTTCAATGCTAGAGTTGGCCGAGATTCAGAAGCCTGGAAGGGAGTTCTGGGGAAACATGGAGTTGGAAATTGCAATGACAACGGGCGTCTCCTGCTAGAGTTCTGCACTGAACTGCAGTTAATCATCACTAACACAATCTTCCAGCAGAAGGACAGTCTAAAAACAACCTGGATGCATCCTTGGTCCAAACATTGGCACCTCATAGACTACGTCTTAGTGCGCCAGAAAGACCAAAGTGATGTCTTGCACACCAGAGTGATGCCCAGTGCAGAATGCCACACAGACCACCGCCTCGTGCGATGCAACCTCAGACTTCACATCAAGCCCAAGCCAAAACGAGGAGGTCCCCCCAGAAAGAAACTCCAGGTTGGCAGCCTCAAGTCCGCTGAAGTGAAAGCTGACCTACAGTCCAACCTCCAGTCAAAGCTGGAAGTCGAGGACTGCCCCTCTGACCCCTGTCCAGAAACGCTCTGGACCCGCCTAAAAACTGCCATCCTGCAGACCTCTGCAGAGGTCTTGGGCTTTTCCACTAAGAAGAACAAGGACTGGTTCGACGAAAATGACCAAGAAATACAAGATCTGCTGGCGAAGAAGAGAAGTGCCCACCAGGCTCACCTTGCACAAACATCTTGTCCAGCAAAGAAAGCTGCCTTTCGTCTTACATGCAGCAACCTCCAGCGCCAGCTTAGAGTTATCCAAAACGAGTGGTGGACTAACCTCGCCCAGAAAACTCAGCTCTGCGCTGACACAGGTGACTACAGAGGCTTCTACGAAGCTTTGAAGGCAGTCTATGGACCCTCTCACCATGTGTTGAGTCCTTTGCGCAGCACTGACGGCCAGGCACTCCTCACAGACAAGATGTCCATATTGAACCGCTGGGCTGAACACTTTCAAACCCTCTTCAGCGCTGATCGCACTGTTGATGACGCAGTGATCCAACAGATCTCACAGCAACCAGTGAAAGAAGAACTGGACGAAGCCCCAACCCTGGAAGAGGTAACTAAAGCCATAGAACAACTGAAGAGTGGGAAAGCTGCAGGCGTCGACGGTATTCCACCAGAATTATGGAAAAACGGGGGCAAACACTGCACTGCAAGCTCCATGAATTTTTTGTTTGCTGCTGGGAACAGGGAAAGCTACCACAAAACCTTCGTGATGCAATCATAATCACCCTTTACAAAAACAAAGGGGAAAAATCAGATTGCTCCAACTACAGGGGGATAACTCTTCTCTCCATCGCTGGCAAAATCCTTGCAAGAGTTCTCCTCAACAGACTAGTACCTGCTGTTGCAGAACACCACCTCCCTGAGAGCCAGTGCGGCTTCAGAGCTAACAGGGGTACCACTGACATGGTCTTTGTGCTCAGACAACTTCAAGAAAAGTGCCGCGAACAGAACAAGGGACTGTACATCACCTTCATTGATTTAACCAAGGCATTTGACACTGTGAGCAGGAAGGGCCTGTGGCAGATCATGGAGCGTCTTGGCTATCCCCCAAAGTTTCTCAACATGGTGATCCAGCTACATGAAGACCAGCGTGGCCAGGTCAGAAACAGCAACGACCTCTCAGAGCCTTTCCCAATCACAAACGGGGTGAAGCAGGGATGCGTCCTTGCACCAACCCTCTTCACTATCTTCTTCAGCATGATGCTTCAGCGGGCCACAGAAGATCTTGATGACGAAGACGGAGTTTTCATACGCTACTGCACAGATGGCAGCCTATTCAACCTGCGGCGTCTTCAGGCCCACACCAAAACCCTGGAGCAACAAATTCGAGAGCTACTTTTTGCTGATGATGCTGCCCTTGTAGCCCACACAGAAACCGCCCTGCAGCATGTAACATCTTGTTTTGCAGAGGCAGCCCAGCTCTTCGGACTCGAAGTCAGCCTGAAGAAGACAGAGGTTCTCTACCAGCCTGCACCTCAGGTAGCGTACCACCCACCTCACATTACAATTGGTGAGACAGAACTGAAGACAGTCCAGCAGTTTACCTACCTGGGATGCACAATCTCCTCTGACGCAAAGATTGATAAAGATGTAGACAACAGACTGGCAAAGGCAAACAGTGCTTTCGGCAGACTCTACCACCGTGTCTGGAAAAACAAACACCTGAAGAAAGACACCAAGATCAGTGTCTACAGAGCCGTGGTACTGACCACCCTCCTGTACGGCTCTGAGTCATGGGTCACATACAGACACCACCTGCGAATTCTGGAACGCTTCCACCAACGCTGTCTCCGCTTCATCCTCGACATCCACTGGAGCGACTTCACCACGAATGCTGAGGTGCTGGAGCAAGCAGGGATCACCAGCATTGAGGCCATGTTGCTGAAAACGCAGCTACGCTGGGCAGGGCATGTCTCTAGAATGGAGGACCATCGCCTACCGAAGATGGTTCTCTACGGTGAACTTTCCACCGGACACCGCTACAGAGGCGCACCAAAGAAGAGATTTAAAGACTCTCTGAAGAAATCTCTGTCAGCCTGCCTCATAGACCATAACCAGTGGTCAGTCCTTGCTGCTGACCGGCAGGCCTGGCGACACACTGTGCATCAATCGGTCTCCTCCTTTGAGGACAATCGCAGAGCGGCCCTTGAGGAGAGGCGAATGAGGAGGAAAAACCACGTCCCCCCTACATCAACCCCAGAATTGACTTTCCCCTGCAGCCGCTGCGGCCGGGTTTGTTTGTCACGCATTGGACTGAACAGCCACCAGCGAGCCTGCACCAGACGTGGACAGTGCCCTTAATCTTCGTTCGCGAAGCCAAGCCATGATGATGATGATGATGCACGTGGCAGCCGTTCTTCACTGTACTGTGATGCTTCATATTGTATATTGTCATTATTAATATGTGTAATATTATGTATTGCTGCGTATACTGTACAAGCTTTGTTCCAACATACTTGCTATATTCAAGCCAGGCTGTCCTCTTTGGGGCTGTGGTGTGGACACAAGAACGGCGCCACCCATATGAGAGATGCTAGTTGAGTATAAATATACAGTAGAGCACTCTCATGGTCAAGTCAAGTCCAGTCAAGTCAAAAGCACTTTGATCATCCCATGAAAGGCAATTACAATACTGACATGCATTTTGATATGAATCATAATCTCAAAAGGCACAAGATAGGTACATTCCATATTGATTCAATCAATCTCAGATAACTTCAAATAAAAATATCACATACACACACACACACACACGCACGCACGCACACACTCACGACACGCATGCGCGTGCGCATATGCACACCAGTGTAGGTGTATAATGTTATTAAGACCATTGACCAGGAAAGAGACATATAAACTGATTATTTATGCATGTAGGCAGGCACTTACAAATGCATGCACGCACGCACCCTGGCATATTCGCACACACATGCCCCCCCCCCCCCCCCACCACCCAAATGAATACAATGGGGGACGGGATAGCCTAGTGGTCAGAACATTTGACGAATCACGTTCGATTCCCGTTCGAGGAGATTTTTCTCCTGGAGTTAACATCAGTGCGGACTCCACTCTCCCCCAAAGTCCTTCGGATGAGACTATAAACCGAGGCCCTGTGTTTGAACACACGCAGAACATCTTGCGCACACGTTAAATCCTGTTCAGCTTATCGTAAGAGTAGGCCATCGTGTACCGGTGGGAACATATGACATTTACAAAACTGCATACATACGGGGACTAGATGTAAAAAAGCACAAGAGTGCTTATCCCATATCTTCGATATAAAAGAATCAAATCAAATCAAATATCAAATCAAATCAAATCAAACACACACACACTCGCGCGCGCGCGCGCACGCGCGCACATACCCTCTCTCTCTCTCTAACACACACACACACACCAACACACACACACTCAAATGAATACAATGTTATAAGACTATGGCTAGTAAAAAATATATCAACATAATTTATACAAACAATAAAAAAATCAATAAATCCAAGAATAAGACAATTATCACATGTGCATATGTACTCATACGCACCCCTTTACACACACACGTACACACACACATGCGCATGCGCACACACACACACACACACACACACACACACACACACACACACACACACACACACACACACACACAGACGCACGCACATGGTGCCATGGGCTCTATTACTGTGCAAAAGTTGGGGAAGGACTGGACTCACACTGGGGCTTTATTCCATTATCTTGGAAATCAAAGAACAAATTATAAAAATAGCCAGAAACACACAGAGAAGAAAGGAAGTACACCTTTCAAGTGTAGTACTTTATTTTATTTACTTTTATTTTATTTTGTACCACTTTATGTCACAGCAGATTTCTCTACATGAAATTCGGGCTGCTCTCCCGGAGAGCGCATCGCCACAAGTGCAGCGCCTACCTATTATTTTTTTCCCCCTCAGGGATGGTGTCTAAACACGACACCTGTGTACATGCTGTTTTTTAAATTTTTTAATAATTTTGTCATCCCTCCTACCGACACACACGATGGCCTGCTCTTCCGAAAGGCAGAACCGGTTAACAAGTTCGCAAGATGTGCATTCGCACAGGGGGCCTGGTTTATAGTCTCATCCAAATGACTTTGACATTCAGTTCGATTTTTTCATCAAACTGGGAAGCAAGGGCGAGGCTGGGTACGAACCCAGAACCTCACGGTTTACTTGTTGGCAGGCGAACATCTTAACCATCCTGCCACCTTCCTTTGCGTACTCAACAAGTTGTCCTATCACCCTCAGTGCAAGACACTTTGTTCCATGATGCACGTGAAACCTGAACCATACTGTGTTCACCCACACACACAGGTCAGGTGATGAGCAGTGAACGGGTTGCACGCACCTCACTTCACCTCACCTCACCTTACCTCACTCTACACTGGACCAGCGCTAACGCCACTTCGTGTCTATGCAGGCACAATACTTTAAACTACCATCCCTTTGCCACTTCGGGCAGATTTGACCTGAGGCTACAGGTAAGACTGATGTTTGTTTTTGTGTAGTATTATGGTGTTTTTTAAAAATATTATTATTAGTCTTGCTACTTAATTGTTTGGGTACTTTTTTTTTTAGAGGGGTGGGGTGGGGGTGGGGTGTCAAGACAAGGATTTTTATTTAGCTTGAAAGACTAAGTTTACACAACCTTTTCAGCCTTCTCTCATCTTGTGTGTGTGTGTGTGTGTGTGTGTGTGTGTGTGTGTGTGTGTGTTGTGTGTGTGTGTGTTTGTGTGTGTGTGTGTGTGTGTGTGTGTGTTTGATTTTTTTTAGGGGGGGGGGGATGGGGTGGATTCATTCCTTGGCTACAGCTATGAGATTCACTAATCGCGAGATTCTTGTATATGCGAAAATTACAGAAACGAAACACATTCATACACACACACACACACACACACACACACACACACACACATAGACACATCATTGATGATTACAGAATTTTGCCTTCAAGTATTATCATAGCAACAGCAGTAAAACCATAAAGGTGTTCATGTTGCATTATTGTAAGATATCAATTTTTGACGATTTTTTTAAACTAGGGGCAGCTTGCTCCTAGTTAATCCTTGCTAGAATATTTAAACTTTTTTTTTCTTTACAGAGGAGCCTTGTGTCATCAAGAGGGCTGACAAACAGCAGACCATCACTACCACCACAACCACTGTCACCACCACCACTACCACCTCCTCCACCACCACCACCACCACCACCACCACCACCACCACCACCACAGAAACCAAAGCACAGGACTTAACTCCCAATTGTGTAAAAGATCTAACTTTTTATCCCAGACCATCAAGATTTAATATTTTAAGGGTTTTTTTGCAAGATTTTTTAATTTCAAGATCGGAAAAATAAACTCTGGGGGTACATGCTGTAATCCTGTCCCATGAGAGAAAGACTTGTAATCCATGAAAGATGAAACAACACACATAGTCCACACAGAGCATTGCCCTTGCAAAACTGGCATCCAGACTAGAGAAGGTGTGCAACATCCCTGCTCCACTACACAAGACACTCAGAAAGAAGCCTCTGGCCTGACCCCCTCCCCCCCCCCCCCCAGTGGCCAAGAAGCTATAGGGCGACTTGGAGGACCTGCAGCGTACTGCTGCCTTCACTGCAGAGACTGGGCTGTCTGTTCACTGAGGGACTGCAACGAAAAGCAGGACTTCAACCATCAACTGAATGTGAGTACGATAAAACTGTTGTAGACATCTGGCATATTTGGCATCATCTGTCTGTATGTCTGTCTGTCTCTGTCTCTGTCTATGTCTCTTTTATACTGACAACCCCCCTCTCTGTCTGTTTTTCTGTCTCTCTGTCTTGTCTGTCTTTCTGTCTGTCTTTCTGTCTATCTCTTGTTTGTCCCTTCATAACTTTTTTCCTTGCATTCTGGAATTTTCTTTGTTGTTGTAACAGGTTTTCGGGGTAGTTGATTTGTTAGTGTGTTTTATTACGCTACAGTATTCTTCTTCCTTCCCCTTCCCTCCCCTTCTCTCTCTGTGCCTATCTGTCTGCCTGTCTCTTTTATTCGGACAACCCCCCTCCCCCCCGCTCTATCTCCCTCCCTCCTCTCTCTTCCTCTCTGTCTCTCTCTTGTATGTCTCTTTATACCTTTTAAAAAAAAATTTCCTCGTATTCCGGACTTTTGTTTGTTGCTCTGTCTCTGTCTCTCTATTGTTTGTCGCTTTATAACTTTTTATTTTCCCCGTACTCCGAAATTTTGTTTGTTGTAATAGGTTTCGAGGCAGTTTATTTGCGTCTTTTTATCACGCTACGGTCGTCTTCTTCTTCCCCCCTGTTCCCCCCTCCTCTCTCTCTTTCCCACCCTCCCTCCCCCCTCGCTCTCCCCCTCTCTCTCCTCTCTCTCTCTCTCTCTCTCTCTCTCTCTCTCTCTCTCTCTCTCTCTCTCTCTCTCTCTCCCTCCTCCCCCTCTCTCCCCTCTCTCTCTCTCTCTCTCTCTCTCTCTCTCTCTCTCTCTCTCTCTCTCTCTCTCTCTCTCTCTCCCTCCTCCCCCTCTCTCCCCTCTCTCTCTATAATTATATCTCTATATCTCCCTCTCTCCTTCCCTGTTTCTCTTGATCTCACATCCTCTTTCCGTCTCTCTCCCTTCCTTTGTCTCTCTCTCAATCCCCCTCTCCCCCCTCTCTCCCTCCCTTTCTCACTATCTCCCTATCTTCTTCCTTTCTCTTGTCTATCTCTGTGTGTTTGTCTCTCTATTTTTTTTCCTCAAAAACTCTCGTCTGTCTGTGTCCCTATCTCCATCTGTCTGTCTCCCTGTCTCCTTCCTTCCCTCCCTCATTGACAGTATTTCAAATATCCAAGTTTTTTTTCGTTCCTTGGCTACAGCTTCGAGGTTCAGTAATAGCAAGATTTTACGTATGCCACCGTCCCCCTCCCCCCCCCCCCCCCCCCCCCGCCGCCACCACCACTGGGGTAGCCGCATTCTGAGCTGGGGGAAGGGGGGGGGAGTTGTGTGATATTTAAACGCGACCGCAGTGTCCGTGCATTGTTTGAATTTTTAAAAAAATCCATTTCTACTTGGCTTGAAATGGTCGGCTCTTCTGAAACGCGGAACAGGCTTTTAAAGGTATGTGCAAGATGTTCAGTGTGCATTTGCACTCGGGCCTCGGTGTATACAGTTTGAACTTTTTTTTTTATCACATTGGGAAAAAGGGCAATGTTGGAAGTCAGTTTTTTGTGTGTTCCTTTTCCAAAATATTCCGTTGTTTTTCCGGAAACTGTAGTCATTGTGTGCGTTTGCTACAAAAAATGAAACAAAGAACAGACTGAGGCCCCCCCCTCCCCCCAACCCCCCCCCCCCAAACAAATTGTATGTATGTATATATGTATGTATGTATGTGTGTGTGTGTATGTATGTATGTCCTTGCTTTCAGACACTTCGGAGCAAGCAACCTTTGACCTCCTCACCCCACAATCCATGACCCGTAAGACTCTCACTGGTTAGGCCCGTGTTGGTCAATAAAAGGGTAGGGAATGAAGACTCAGGAAATGCAACCAAGCCTCTGTTTCTGCTTCCTCTCTCTCTCTCTCTCTCTCTCTCTCTCTCTCTCTCTCTCTCTCTCTCTCTCTCTCTCTCTCTCTCTCTCTCTCTCTCTCTCTCTCTCTCTCTGACAAGCAATTAGCGCTGTCTTGCCACAGGTGCGAAAAATGCCTTGTGCTGCCCTTAAGCGCCTGACGAGTCAGGCCCAGCACATCTGACTGCTTTGGTCTTGTGACTGGGGATATCATTCTGTCCCACACCCACCGACCACATTTCTGCCGCTTTGCAGCAATCGATTTCACAGGCATGACCAGAAACACACCACAACCGGCTGTGAGATGTCTAGACAATGGTCACCACACAGAAACCACACAGAAAAAGTAACACCTGTCTCACCTGCACATTTTCCTCCCTTTTTTCACCTTCACCTATCCCGTGGTCTTGAGGCACTTATCCTTGAAGACTTTACAACCAGCTTCCTCCTCTTGCAGTCCTCGTGCGTGCGCAAATTTTTGCTTATTCTCGTAGCAAGTCGAGGCCAGTCTATTCCACTCGGTCGCGTTCGCGTTCGTTTGCTGGACTTTGGACTGACTGCCTGGTCAGTAGCCTGCCGTCAAAAGATCGCTGGGCACCACACTTCTGATTGCATCCTCCATCCTTGATAAATGACAAAAGTAATATTGATTAAAATAGAAATTATAAAACATAGAATAGGGAATAAAATAAAGGGAATAAAACCTAAATCATTTCAAATTAAACGAGACATAGAATAGGAAATAATGTACAGAGATAGAAAACAAATTAAACCATAGACATAAAAAATAGGGAACTAAAATTAAATGCAAGAGATGACAGGAGCGCAATCTGGGTGACAGCGATCTTGGTGTCCGTAAACACCACCGCCTACCGTGATCCTGGTGTCCGTAAACACCACCGCCTACCGTGATCCTGGTGTCCGTAAACACCACCACCTACAGCGATCTTGGTGTCCGTAAACACCACCGCCTACCGTGATCCTGGTGTCCGTAAACACCACCACCTACCGTGATCCTGGTGTCCGTAAACACCACCACCTACCGTGATCCTGGTGTCCGTAAACACCACCACCTACAGCGATCTTGGTGTCCGTAAACACCACCGCCTACCGTGATCCTGGTGTCCGTAAACACCACCACCTACCGTGATCCTGGTGTCCGTAAACACCACCACCTACCGTGATCCTGGTGTCCATAAACACCACCACCTAAAGTGATTCTGTCACCTCTCACAGGTTCACATCATTTCCTTAGGCTCCTTCCTTCCCTTACTTTATTCCACGCGGGTCCTAATCTGGTGAGTGGTTGTATGGGTCATCTGAGGGTCCTATTCTCTGGTGAGTCATCATGTGGATCATCTGAGAGTCTTTTCCTGAAAGCATCACGCGTATCACCTGGGAGACCATCGTCTGGAAAGCTGACATCAAAATATGCTCAGAACATGTAAGTATATATATAAGAAGTGTACAGCTGTAGTGGAAAACTGATTTCTTCAAATGCTTGGGACTGTAAGTATAAAAGAAGTGTACAGCTATAGTAGAGCGACTTTATTATACATGATTCAGAAAGAAATATACCTGCAGAACACAGGGCTCTATCTCTATCTCTATCTGTCTCGGTCTGTCTGTCTGTCTGTCTCTGTCTGTCTGTGTCTGTCTGTCTGTCTGTCTGTCTCTCTCTTTCTCTCTCTGTGTGTGTCTGTGTCTGTCTGTCTGTCTGTCTGTCTGTCTGTCTGTCTGTCTGTCTGTCTGTCTGTCTGTCTGTCTGTCTGTCTGTCTGTCTGTCCTCTCTCTCTCTCTCTCTCTCTCTCTCTCTCTCTCTCTCTCTCTCTCTCTCTCTCTCTCTCTCCTCTCTCTCTCTCTCTCTCTCTCTCTCTCTCTCTTGCACACGCACACGCACACGCACATATGCGTAGTCTTACTGATAACTTTCAGCTTTCAGGGGCTGTGGGTCTGGAATCAAGGGCCAGTGACCTGACAGTGATGTGTGAGGGCAGCCATAGTGACCTGCCTTTTCTACAAGGGGACAACATGACAACATCGACGACAACACGGTAAGTCGTTGAAGACAACATCAAGGGCAACACGGCATCTACATATCACCGAGACAACATAGAAGACATCTCTAATCATCATGTGTAACAGCAAGGACAACATAGAGGACAACATCGAGGACAACTCTTATCATCGAGGACAACACCGCTAATCGTAGGGGACAACATCGAGGACAACATCAAAGACGGCATCAAAAATCATCGAAGACAACACTACAAATCCTCGATAACAATGAGGAAAACATCGAGGACAACACCAAGACAACACGGCAAACCATCGAGGACAACATCGAGGACAACACGACAAATCATCAATGACAATATTGATGACAACACGGGAAATCATCGAGGATAACATCGAGGACTACAAGGTAAATAATCGAAAACAACACTACAATTCATCGAGGACAACATCGAAAAGAACATCAGAGACAACACCGCAATTCATCGACAACATCGAAGACAACACCGCAAATGATGAAGTCACAGAGTAGAGAACTCTCCCCATTATCCTAGAGCAGAACATCAAAATGTTGTGCAGCAGTTAAGCAACACTGATAAAATGAACCATGAAATTTGAGGTAAAGCAGTGACATAACAGAAGAGTGTTGAACACAAGAAAAAAGGAACAGTTCCGTTGAAAGATATTTTTTGGTTTCCATAGGCATTTTTAAGCATTGATGTAATATTTTTCTTCTTTTTTTTTTGAAAGAGAAATGTTTTTTAAATCATATTTTTTGGGTAAAATAACGTAAATGACTTGCAACCTCAACCCAGTCAAGTTTTATTTATTCTGAAAGAAAAATGATATATAGAGTGATGCCATTCAATGAAGTTTTTGTCCTAGGATGATGGCATTATTTTTTAATTAACAGAATTAGCATCTGTTACATAGTTAGACATGGATAACTTGGATGCATGTGGTAGACATGCACACACGCACACTTGCCCATGTGTGTGCTTTTATATAATGAATCTATAGAAATAGTTTTTAAAAAATAACCTCTTGTCTTAGACAAGTTGTAATTTGTGCTTATGTTTTTTTTCAATGATTCCGATAAGATGAATTGGAAAATGCTATCGCCTGATATGACATGCTTATAGGGCAACAATATGACAAAAGTGGTTGATTTTTTTTTGTTTTTTTAGGTTTTTTTTTCATTTTATGCCCCTTGGTGCCTGTAAGATTTTTTTTAATGGGTTAGGTTTCGTGATTTTAGATTTTTTAAAAAAAGAATCGGATTAAAAGATAGGGTGAGACAATACCTCTAGACACAGAATGATGCTTGACGGCTTGGTCTTTTTTGTGCTATTTGTGTTTTTGGCTTTTTTCAACTCGGATTAAATGATTGGTTAAAGGAAAGCAACTCTTGTTTGAACAAGTCTCACTGAGAGAGGCAAATTCTACGTAGAACTAGCAGTATGATGCGATTCAGAGTAATTCTTAGATTTTTTTCAAAGAAAATACTCTTTGTAGCAGTCTTCAACGCTTTTATGACTTACAACTTAAAAGTAATATATACCAGAATTAAATGATCTTTGTTCATGCCTATAGTATGACTGGTATTGCACTATGTAGTAAATTTTGATGCGTTTTTGATTTGAAGTAATGGATAGTGGAAGTCAATACCCTTATCTCCATGTTTCCTGCTAGAATGATGGTAAAAGGATTACTAATTCTTTGACATGAGCTTCCATTAAACAAGACTGAAATAATTGATAATGCTTTTTTTGTGAGTTGCATATTTTGCTGTTAATTAAAAATCATTATCTTTCAATGTATTGGTTAAAAAAAATATTGTTTGTACATATTACATTGTTGCTTGTAAGACCAAAACCAATTTGTTTTGAAACAGACTTTATATGTTGAGAAAAATACGCCAGTCTTCAATATTCCTTATAGCACTTTCGGTAATAAGTGATTAAAAAAAATCTATCACTCGATCAATTTGTTTGGGAAAAATACTTGTTCTTATGTACCCTTTGATGCCCCATCAATCTTTGAATGACTGTATTTTGTGAAGTTTTGAAGTAGTTGCATTTTTTTTCTTAGTTTTGTTTTATTTTGTTTCAAACATAGATAGATGCAGATACAATTGTAGTTTGTAGTAGTAGTACCAGTAGTAGTAGTAGTAGTAGTAGTAGTAGTAGTAGTAGTAGTAGTAGTAGTAGTAGTGCATGAGAGTGAGTGGGTTATGCTAGCAGAATCAAGTTTCACAGTATTATAAACAAGGCTATGGGATAATCTTCCTATGATATATCATTCCGAAATGCACGTAGTATAAAGAAAAATATAAAAGTTAGGTGATCGTTCGAAATATCTTTAAAGTGATTTTTGGCCATACATTACAAAACACGAGTGCTGTATAAATTTTCTAATTTTCTTTTATTGTTTCGATGATAATGGAATAAGCCCTCTGTGCTTTTATACAGCCAGTCCCCCTGTGTAAGGGTTCTCTTCAGTTTTGTCATCTGTTTACATTGGCGCACAATGGCACACTCTTTTGAAAAGGGTAGCGGGTTTTTAACGTGTGTGCAAGGTCCTCTGTGTAGGTTGAATGGGTGTGTGTATGTGTGTTGTTTGTGTGTGTGTGGGGGGGGGGGGGGGGGGGGGGGGGACAGGGTGGTAGTGAAGAGAGGACATTACTTTATGAAGATGTATTTTAAGGGAAAGGGGTGTTGGGAGGAGGGGGTAGAATACATGTTTGATTCAGAAGGGATAGGGGAAAAGAAGCGAGTGTGTGTGTGTGTGTGGTGGGGGGGGGGGGGGGGGGGGGGGGGGGGAAGGGGGGGTAGCTGTCAGATTGTTTGCACCTGGTTCAATTTCGGCATATTCCTTTTTAAAAGAATCTTGGTATGTTATCCAGGGCTTAATCCTTTTCTTTTTGTAAAATGGAGACAAAAATTGTTCAAAAGTGTAAGATCTTCAATGACTTGGCTAAAAACTGGAGATTTATTATAAAAAATAGCCGGACACCAAAATCCAGCAAAATCTTTTAATGTTGATTGGACTGGTAATGATAATTTGATAAATTCTGCGTTCCCTGGTCATTCTAAATTTTTAACCCGGTGATAAACGATCTATACCGTTGTCTAAAGCTACACACCATAGTGTCTGCCTGTTCTTGTGTCCACATGTATGAATGCAGACAGACCAGCCAATGGACGGACTACCCTTACCCAAATATTAACCTTTAACACTAACCCTAACCCTTTAAACTAACCTTTACAGTTACTCTAACCCTGGCCCGTCATGTGGACACAAATGGCAGGTAGATTCCACGGTACATGCTGACACTATGGCAAAAACATTTTTGTCTTGTAGGTTGGGCATGGTTGTAAAACTTATTTTTCGTCATCGTGGTACTGTTAGACAGCATCAACTGTTGTGTCATATGAGCGGAAAATGCGCTGCGCTGCCGTTAAGCGCCTGACAAGGCTGGCTCAGGGCATATGATTTCGACAAAGGAGAGAATCGCTTTCTTTGTCTTTTTAAATGTCGGGGGAAAATGGACAAAAAGGTAGAAAATGGAAAAGATCAGGAAGAACAGGAACAAGGCAGAAATGTAAGGAGAGAAATGAATTCCTAGCACAATCTCCAGAAGGTGGGGATACTATTTATACTGACAGCCGCCCCCCCCCCCCCCCCCCATCCCTCTTATTTCCAGGGGGTGTGGGTGCAAGGGAGGATTGGAGGGTTAGGATTTTAGGGATAAATTTTGGGAAGGGGGAGGTGGTCAGGATCTTTAGGTCTGTGGAAATACGTATGAGGACTGAATGTGTGAACACCATAGGGGATAAGTAGTCATCTTAAGTTGGGGGAGGGGATAGGGGTCAGTTTAGGAAAAAAAATAAAATTTAGAAACAAAAATAAGGGGTGCAGATTGAAAAATGCACAATTTGATAATTGGAAATGGCGGAGTGATGGAATTGAGAGGGTCATAAGGAGGGGGGGGGGGGGGGGGGGGGGGGAGGATGGGGGAATGGGGAATGGGAAGAGGACGGGGTGGTGGGGGTGGGGGGGGGGGGGGGTAGATGGGATGTATTATAGGACAGGGGTGTTTAAAAGGAGGGGTAGAGAGTATGTTTAGGTCAGTAGGAAATGAAAACAGGAGACTGTGTGTGTGTGTGTGTGTGTGTGTGTGTGTGTGTGTGTGTGTGTGTGTGTGTGTGTGTGTTGTTTTATTTCGAGGATAATGGAATAGGCACTCGTGTGCTTTTTTTAATATTTTTTTTTACATCCAGTCCCCCTGTATTCTTTTGTAAATCTTGTCATCTGTTCCCACGTGTGTGTGTGTGTGTGTGTGTGTGTGTGTGTGTGTGTGTGTGTGTGTGTGTGTGTGTGTGTGTGTGTGTGTGTGGTGTGTGTTTTCAATTTTTTTTATTTCGAAGATAATGAATAAGCACTCATGCCCCCCCCCCTTTTAAATTTTTTTTTACATCCAGTCTCCGTCTATAGATCTATGCGTTTTGACAGACTTTATCATCCGTTCCCACATTCATAAATTTGTCTTTTGACAATTATGGAATAAGCGGTTGGTTTTTTTTACATCTAGTTTTTCTGTGCGCACCATTTTGCAAATTCTATAGTCTGTTAACGCCGAGACACGAGAGAGAGTTATCAAATTCTTTTATTTCGAGGTTAATGGAATAAGCACTGTGTGCTTTTTCTTTTACATCCAATTCCAAGGTGCGTGTAGTTTGAAAATTTTGTCATCCGTCCCCACCAGCAAACAATATATATAGAATATACTGCAGGTATATCTACGGAATGGTGTATCAGTGGTATTTGAGTACCAGTTGATTGTATATATTTTAAAAGCAGCAGAAAAAGGGGGTGGTGGTGTTTTTTTGGTAATTTTTTTTAATTGGAAAAAGCAGTTACGATATGATTGTTAGTGGTTAGTTTTGGATGCATTTTTGGTGTATGGTCGACCACTGGTGTCTTAGTTTTTTTATTTTTTATTTTTATTTTTTAGCCTTTTTCTTTAGATTGATCCAGAAACAGTGTCAAAGAAAAATGACGGGTCCTATGACTATGCAAGCATGGAATTTTTTTCTTAATTCTGTGCAGGAAGCAAACAATCGTATTTGCAGACTGCTGTAGAATTTACGTTATACACTTTATGTGAAGAAAATTGAAAAAAAAAAGTGATTGCGTCTTTGTATATCTGTAAATGGAGGTTTTCAGAATTGAAAGAAATACTGTCAGTGTGGCAGTGCGCAAGAGATGGACATAAGCCCATGTATGTATGAACATATGCATGCTAGTGTTTGCAAGGGTGTTTTTTAATATAGTTTTTTAGGTGAAGAAGAGGGAGGAAGAGGGAGGAGGAGGATTATAGGAGTGTAGCAATGGTAATCCATGTCCAGGTATAAATTTTTTTTTTGGGGGGGGGGGGAGAGAGAGAGAGAGAGAGAGAGAGAGAGAGAGAGGAGAGAGAGAGAGAGAGAGAGAGAGAGAGATGGAAAGTTGGTGTGTTTTTTCTTTAGTATTTTTCCTTTTATTACGTGGTTGAATGCAAGAAATGCAATAATAAATTTTTCCTTGTTTTTGATCAGATTTAATGTATAAAAAATACAGTAGTGCAGTTTTCGATTTTTGTAAGATCGATCCAAGAAATACAAGTGTATTTTCTAAATAGATTGAGTGCAAGAAATGTACTATCATACTTTTTTGCATTTTTATTTATGATTGATTTATGACAAAAAATACACCAGCACATTTTTTGGGTATTTTTATGAGATTGAATACAAAATAATACACCAGCATACTATAAGAAGGATTGCAAGAAATATAAAGTAAATATTTTGCTTTTATAGGTATTAGATTGAGTGCCAGATACACAAAAATGTATTTTTCGATTTTTGATAGATAATGTAAGAAATACAATAGTAGTTTGTATTTTTTTGTTTTTAGATATTGAATGGAAGAAATGCAATCTTTTTTATTTTTAAGTGTTGGCAAGAGTTTGGTTAGAGAAATGTCAGTTGAAAACAAAGTTCTGCTATAGCCTTTGATATTGGCATGGGTGTTATTAGTTTGTATAGGTGGTGTGTGAAGTATGTGTGGGAGAAAATGCCTTTCATTTTTTTTTTGAGGGGGCGTTGAGATAGCATGCAATGTAATATAATAGGGACAGGTTCTATGCTTGCCTTTGCATTGAAAATGAGGATAGTGTTATGTATTGGGTAGATCTGTGTATTGATTTGCTGTGCAGATGGATAACAGATTTTACACCAATACAGCCTTTGAAAAATTGTCTGAAAATTTCATGCTAAAGTCTAGCAGTCCCAAAGCGAGCCTTTTGATTTTCCCGTTTGGTTTTTAAAAATGAAGTTGAATGCAAAAATACAATGGTAATTTTTTTTGGGTTGATCAGAGTAAATAAAAAAAAAATATAGTGCTTTTTTCGATTTTCATAAGCTTTTTGCAAGAATATATATATTGTTATTTTTTCTATTCATTGAGTGCAAGAAATGTAATACAAGTTTCTGGGTTTCGTTTTTAGAAGATGAATGCAAAAAGTACATCAGCACTTTTTTGTTTTTGTAAGATTGAATGCAAGAAATACAATAGCATGTCTCTGTTCTTTATCAGATGGATTGCAAGAAATATAATAATAATGTTTTTCTGTATTAGATTGAATGTCAGAAATGCAGTAGTAATAGTTTTCTCTTTTTTTTTTTTTATAAGAAAAATGTAAGGAACATAATAGAGGACAATACTTTATTATTATTTTTTATATTATTATTATTATTATTATTATTATTATTATTATTATTATTATTAATATTATTATTATTATTATTATAATGAATGCAAGAAATACAATCTAGTTGTCTGTTTTTTCTTTAAGTGTTGGCAAGAGTTTTGTGTGATGAAATGTCAGTTGAAAAAAATCTAGACCTGTCATAGCCTTTGATATTGGCAGTTGTGTTAATTTGCTTATATAGTGGAGTGTGAAATATTAGTGGGAGAAAATTCCTTTCCCCCCCCCCCCTTCCTTTTTTTTTTTTTTTTTTTTTAAATGGCATCCAATGTAATATAAAGGGAACCAATTCTAAGCTTGCCTTTGCATTGAAATAACGTTAGTGTGTATTGGTGGCAGATCTGTGTATTGATTTGCTGCTAGCAGATGGATAACAGATTTTACACCACTATTGCTTATGAAAAAATGAATGTATCTGAAAGATTCATTCTATAGTCGAGTAGTCCTTAAAATGAACCCTTTTGTTCCCCCGCCCCCCCCTTTGGTTTTAAAAATGAATTGATTTGCAAGAAAATACAATGGTATAATAATATTTTTTTGATCAGAGTAAATGTAAAAAAAAAAAATACAAAAGTGCATTTTCGATTTTATAAGATGCTTACAAGAAAAAGATAGTAAATATTTTTTCTTTCTATTCGATTGAGAGCAAGAAATGTAATATACTTTTCTGTTTAAAAAAAAAAAAGATTGAATGCGAAAATAACACCACATATTTTTTTGGTTTTAAAAGATTGAATGCAAGAAATATAATAGCATGTTTCTCGTTATCAGATTGATTGCAAGAAATATAATAGTAATGTTTTTGTGTTTAGATTGAATGTCAGAAATACAAAAGTAGAGTTTTTTGTGTTTTTTAATTTTTTTTTTATAAGGTATAGTGTAAAGAATACAATAGAGGCCATAGTCCTCTCTCTCTCTCTCTCTCTCTCTTCCCCCCCCCTCTCCTCTCTCTCCTCTTTCCCCCCTCCTCTTCCTCTCTCTCT
>CM060338.1:41196776-41236750 GCA_030674155.1 Stramonita haemastoma | reverse complement strand
CACACTTATACGTGTGGAGATTTATCTACCCCCCCCCCCACCACCACCCTACTACCACTACACTACTAGCCTGTAGTATTTGTATTTTTGTATTTTGTACCACTTCATGTCACAGCAGATTTCTCTGCGTGAAATTCGGGCTGCTCTCCCCGGGGAGAGAGCGCGTCGCCACAAGTGCAGCGCCTACCCATTTTTTTCTTTCTTTTTCCTGCATGCGAATGTATCAAACTGTTTCCCTATCAGAGTGGCCTTTTTCTACAGAATTTTACCAGGGTCAACACCCTTGTTGCCGTAGGTTCTTCTACATGCGCTAAATAGTGATGCGTAACACACGGGAGTCGGGTTTATGGTCTCATCCGAAAGACTAGTGCCCAGACCAACCACCACTCAGGGTCTAATGGATGGGGAGAAAGTTTTGGGCCCCAACGGGACTTCGCAATTCCTCCTCTTCTAGTGTTTATAATGTTAAAAATTGGAAGGTAATATTTCCATTTCTCTTTTTTTTTTCCACCGCACACTCTGACCCGGACTTTTTGCTTTCTAGGCAAGGCGCGCGCGTTACCACCTAGACCACCGCTCCACATTATAGTACAGTATACTGCCTGCTGCCTGCAGCATGAACTACATCAGCACCATGCAGTTCATCGAGCTGTTCCGCAAGCACCGCGCCCTGTGGGACAGACACGATGTCAACTACCTCAACAAGGCCGAGAGGACACGTCAGAGAGAGCAGATCGGTCTGGCCATGGGCATGACAGGTTAGGGAGAGGGGGAGAGGAGGGGGAGAGGTGGGGGAGGGAGGGGAGGGGGAGAGAGAGAGAGATTCTCAGAGAGACTGTCTATCCGTTTATCCATCCATCCATCCATCCATCCTACCCATCCTATCCATCCATCCATCCATCCATCCATCCATCCATCCATCCATCCATCCATCCATCCATCTATCCATCCATCTATCTGTCTCTCTCTCTATCTATCTATCGATCTATCTATCTATCTATCTATCTATCTATCTATCTATCTATCTATCTATCTATCTATCTATCTATCTATCTATCTATCTATCTATCTATCTATCTATCTCTCTCTCTCTCTCTATCTCTCTGTCAATCTCTCTATCTCTCTCTATCTCTCTCTCTCTCTATCTCTCTCTCAATCTATGTATCTATCTATCTATCTATCTATCTATCTATCTATCTATCTATCTATCTATCTATCTATCTATCTATCTATCTATATATCTATCTATCAATCTATCTATCTATCTACCTATCTATCTACCTATCTATCTATCTACCTTCCTACCTATCTATCTACCTATCTATCCATCCATCCATCCATCCATCCATCCATCCATCCATCCATCCATCCATCCATCCATCCAACTGTCTGTCTGTCTGTCTGTCTGTCTGTCTGTCTGTCTGTCTGTCTGTCTGTCTGTCTCTCTCTCTCTCTCTCTCTCTCTCTCTCTCTCTCTCTCTCTCTCTCTCTCTCTCTCTCTCTCTCTCTCTCTCTCTCCCCCTCCCTCCCTCCCTATCTATCTATCTATCTATCTATCTATCTATCTATCTATCTATCTATCTATCTATCTATCTATCTATCTATCTATCTATCTATCTGTCTATCTATCTATCTCTATCTCTACCTACCTATCTATCCATCCACCCATCCACCCACCTACCTACCTACCTCCCTCCTTCCCTACCTACCTCCCTCCCTCCCTCCCTATCTACCTACCTACCTATCTATCTATCCATCTCTCTATCTATCCACAGAGGTGGACGTGGGGAAGAAGATCTGCAACCTCAGGACGTACTACCTGCGGGAGATGGTGAAGAGAGACAAGGCCTTGGAGTACGGCCAGGAAACGGCCGAAAGCTACATCCCCAAGTGGCCATACTTTGATGCCCTGGACACCTTCCTTCAGGACGTGGTCCGCAAGAAGCGCAACGAGTTCCTGACTGTAAGTGTTCACAACTTTGCCATGGATCTTCCTTAGTACAGGTAAAGGTAGAGAGAGAGGTGTCCCGTAACTTATGTACCTGACTGTAAGTGTACTTGTAAATTTGCCGTGGATCTTCCTTAGTACAGGTAAAGGTAGAGAGGTAACAATTCCTGACTGTAAGTGTACACAATTTCGCCATGGATCTTCCTTAGTACAGGTAAAGGTAGAGAGGTAACGTATGTTCCTGACTGGAAGTGTACTTGAAAATTTGCCATGGATCTTCCTTAGTACTGGTAAAGGTAGAGAGAGATGTGTCCCATAACTTATGTTCCTGACTGGAAGTGTACAATTTTGCTTAAGATCTTCCTTAGTACAGGTATAGGTAGAGAGGTATCCCGTAACTTATGTTCCTGACTGTAAGTGTACACAACTTTGCCTTAGATCTTCCTTAAGGTAGAGAGGTGTTCTGTAACTTATGTTCCTGACTGTAAGTGTACACAACTTTGCCTTAGATCTTCCTTAGTACAGGTAAAGATAGAGAGAGAGGTGTCCCGTAACTTATGTTCCTGACTGTAAGTGTACACACAGCTGTCAGTCAGTTTACCCCACTTTCAGATCCTCTCAGCTGCTAATTAACCTTCTCCGTACGCTCTGGGTGAATTTTTACCCAGACCCCTATATTTTGCTCTGTAACTCAAAAACTTTCAATGCTACTTCCTTGAAATTTCATGACTTTGTCAATAAACATCTACTCTACATTTACGCAAAAAATGGTTTGTTTGTGCTAATCCCTCCCATCCCAACTCATTTGGGTCAGCTGGTGCTAATTAATTATAGCAGGAACTGACCACACTTGGGACTAGGTAAAAGGAAGGGGCCGCTCTAAATATACCACTCTTTCACTGAGTGATGTTGGATTTGAGTGCTGTGTGTGTACAACTTTCCCTTAGATCTTCCTTAGTACAGGTAAAGGTCGAGAGAGAAGTGTCCCGTAAATTATGAAATAAATAAACAGCACTGACCCAGCCTAGACTGAAGCTCTTTCCCCAGGCTGGAGAATAATAATAATAATAAAAAAGCAACTAAATAAACAGATTAATAAATAAATAAATAAACAAACAGCACTGACCCCAGCCTTGACCTAAAGCTCTTTTCGCAGGCTGAGGAATAAATAAAAAGAAAAATAAACAAACAAACAAACAAACAAACAAACAGCCAAACAAACAAACAAACAAACAAATAAACAAATAAATAAATAAATAAACAGCACTGACCCCAGCCTTGACTGAAGCTCTTTTCCCAGGCTGGAGAATAAATAAATAAATAAATAAATAGATAAATAAGTAAATAAATAAACAAACAAACAAACAGCATTGACCCAGCCTATACCTAAAACTCTTTCCCCAGGCTGGAGGCCCCTTCCAAGAACTGCCCTACGTGTACTCCGTGGACGACCATCTCTCGGACAATGACGTCACCGAGGACTTCGCCAACGACAGCAACGACCTGACCAGGGACAGCCAACGGACAACAGGGGAGGGGGAGGCCCGCAAATCCTTCTACATCACCACCAACGACCACCACAACTACACCAACGACAGCGACGGCGGCGACCTATCTCCCCCGAAACGGCCCAAACTGGAGCCGAGGAAGATTATCTCATCGCTGCCGCTGCCGCTGCTGCTGTGACGTCCAGACATACTGACGGGGAAGAGGGCAACGCGGGGGATCCAGAATCCAGAGTCGGGGGATCTTCCGAAGGGCTAGGATCCGGGCCACCCGGTCTGCACAGATCCTCCTTTCGGGCCATGTCTTCGCTTCTGCCTACGACCTCTTCCCTAGGAGGAGGAGGGGGAGGGGGGACTCAGCTGAACGCTTCTCTTCATCGTTTACCCAGCATGGCGCGAGGTTTGGCACCATCTTCTTCTTCTTCGTCATCATCAGCCCAGGGTGTGGGTCTGCCTTGTTCCAATTCAGGACCGGGGGGACGATGATGATGATGATGGATGGGGGCGGGGGGGAGGATGATGAACGGACACAGCCTGGGAGCTGGAGGAGGTAGTGGTGGTGGGGTGGGAGGGATTGGAGGTCATCATCACCACCCCCACCTCCACCCTTCTCCTTCTCCTTCTTCGTCCCAAGGGAGGGTGATGGTGGAGGAGGATGAGGATTGGTTGTTCGGGAGGTACATCGCCGCGGAGCTGAAGAAGGTGAGGAGTTTCAAGGACAAGCAGCTGACCAAGATGAAGATTCAGCAGATCGTGACTTTTGCCCAGCTGGGCATGTCTCCGGAGCAAGGCAATGCTGCTGTTGCTTCTGTTGGTGGTGGTGTTGGGGGTAGTGGTGGTGGTGGGGGTAGTGGTGGTGGGGGTGGTGGTGATGATGAGGATGATGCGTGATTGTTTTGGGTAGGGGAGTTGGGGTAGGAGGGTGGGTGGTGGTGGGGGTGGGGATGGGTGTGTGTGTGGGGGGTGTTTGTATGTGTGTGTGGGAGGTTGTGTGTGCGTGAGGAGGGGTGTTGAGTATGTGTGTGTGGGGTGTTTGCGCGCGCGCGCGCGCGCGCGCGCGCGCGCGCGAGAAGAGAGAGAGAGAGAGAGAGAGAGAGAGAGAGAGAGAGTGTGTGTGTGTGTGTGTGTGTGTGAGATGAGAGGGAGAGAGAGAGAGAGAGAGAGAGAGAGAGAGAGAGAGGAGAGAGAGATTGTGTGTGTGTTTATATTTTGTATGCTTTTTTTTAATATTAGTTATTATTCATGTCTGTGCTGTACACAACAAATTTGCTTGGTGATGGGGGTAGAGAAGAAAACTGAATGTATGTTAAGTTCATTGTCATGAGTATGCCAATGCATCAAATGAAAGATTGATTGAGTGAGTGATTGATTTATTCATTTATTTTTAATCTATTTATTCTTTTATCTCAAGGATAATGGAATAAGCGCTCATGTGCTTTTTTACATCCAGTCCCCGTGTGTATGCAGTTTTGTAAATGTCATCTGTTCCCACCGGCCGCATGATAGCCTACTCTTACGGAAAGCGGAACAGGATTTAACATGTGCGCAAGATGTTCCGCGTGTGTTCGCACATGGAGCCTCGGTTTATGGTATCATCCCAAAGACTTTTGGGAAGAGTGGAGTCAGCACTGATGTTAACTCCAGGGGAAAAATCCCTTCGAACGGGAATCGACAGACAGACAGACAGACAGACAGGGAAGGAGAGGAGAGAGGAAACATACATAGAGAATGAGAGATGGACGGACAGATAGACAAGATAGACAGAGAGGAGAGACAGACAGACAGACAGACAGGTCGACAGGCAGAGACAGGCAGCATGTGTGAAGAAATGTTGGTTATAATATTTTCTTTTCAAACTTTTATAACATTATTTGAGATCATTATACTGCTGTTACCTTGTTGGTGTGATTTTTGGGGTCTCTTACCCCCCCCCCCATGCCCCCCTCCCATATCCCCCCTCCCCCCCCCCCCTTATATCTTTTCACCCTCTCGCTCATTATTGCACCATTGATATCTTTCATGCAAAGAGTGTTTTGGCTTTTATCAGAAAGGAGATGATTGGACTTTGATATAACTTTTAACAAAATAACAGGTCCAGTCCAGGATTTTTTTGGTTGCTGTGTATGCCATCAGTGTGTGTGTGTGTGTGTGTGTGTGTGTGTGTGTGTGTGTGTGTGTGTGTGTGTGTGTATATATCCTTGTGTGTGTGTGTGTGTGTGTGTGCGTGTGTGTGTGTGCGCGCGCGCGCGTGTGTGTGTATGTGAGTGAGAGTTTTATAGACACTATGTTTTCAGTAAATGGTTTTCTATTTGTTTAATTGGGTTTTATTAAAAAATCGATCACAACAACTGCACTTGGTGTGGTGTGGTGTGGTGTGGTGTGGTGTGGTGTGGTGTGGTGTGTGTGTGTGTGTGTGTGTGTGTGTGTGTGTACAGTGTGTGTGTGTGTGTGTGTGTGTGTGTGTGTGTGTGTGTGTGTGTGTGTGTGTGCTGTGCTGTGCTGTGCTGTGCTATGTGTAGGTCTTTGTTATTTATAACTTTGCTTATATATATATATATATATATATATATATATATATATATATATATATATATATACAAAATTGTTTTTGAGACCCTTTAAGAAGGGGATAAACCAAGTTCAACTTACACAAGACACGCTACCTGAAAGATCCATACAGTGCCTCAGCAGCCCGAAGTCGGAATGCGGCTACCTTAGTGGTGGCCAAAAACGGCCGCATACACACAAAATCTCACCATTGATAAACCTCAGAGCACCAGCCATTGAATGGACAAGAAATAAAAAAAATGAAGTTCTTAACATTGGGGCCCCGATAGCTCAGTGGTCAGAGCGCTCGCTTTCCCCCAGTCAAGTTAAGCAGCGTCGAGCGTGGTTGGGTGACCGTTTGCGCACCTTGGCTTCGGTACAGTCCCCCCAGTTCACCCAGCTCCAAATGGGTACCTGCCCTCTTTAGGGTCAGGGAAGGTAAAGCAACGAGGGAGAGGAGATGAGCGCCGCCCTCAATATGCTGGCCCCTAGAGAAGCTGAAAAAATCGGACTGAATGTCAGTCATTCGGATGAGACTATAAACCGAGGCCCCGTGTGCGAACGCACTCAGAACATCTTGCGCACACGTTAAAACCCCGTTCCGCCTTTCGGAAGAGCAGGCCATCGTGTGCCGGTAGGAGTGGATGACAAAATTATTAAAAACCAGCATGCACACGTACACAGGTGTCGTGTTTAGACACCATCCCTGAGGAAAAATCGGGGAGTTGTAGTCCCAGGGTGGCTCGGGGCTGTATATGACAACGTTCTGGTGGCTCCTGCGACGGTAATGGAACCATTCATATCGGTCATTGCCTTTCCAATGGATCATTCCAGTGGCGTGGAAAGGGGGGGTCTGCTGCATGGGTAACAGCTTGTCCTCCATACTTACTTACCCAGGCTTTGCGCTCTAAAGACTAGAGCGCAACTCCAGTCTTCCGAGACTGATGGGTGCCTAGAGAAGCTGAGGTCTCTGATGCCTCGCTCCCCTAAGACCACATAGGTTCTGGGACACCTTTACCTTTACCTATGGGAGAAACAAGAAAACACCGTGAATACAATGTAGAATATCAATAATAATAATAATAATAATAATAATATAATAATAATAATAATAATAATAATAATAATAATGTGAAGCTCTTAAATAGCACTGAATCTTGTAAAGCAACAAATCAAAGCGCTTACATTCAACAATCGCACATAAATAATATGAACAGATATTAAATCATGCACACACACACACACACACACACACACACACACACACACACACACACACACACACACACACACACACACACCGGCACGCACGATGGCAGGACGGTTAAGCCGTTTACCTGCCTAACAATTAAAGCCGCAAGGTTCTGGGTTCGATTCCCAGCCTTGCCCTTTCTTCCCCGTTAAACGAGAAAATCGATATGCTTTCTTGCTGTTGTTTTTCTTGGTGTTTTCTTCAATGTCCTGGCACTGTTTGCCAATCCATTTCTCCTTTGCTTCTGTCATGGACTTCCTGATTCTTTTGTTGAGTGCCCTATTAATTATTGTTCTGCTCTTTCTGTGGTTTCATTTTTTCTTTTTCTTCAACTCTCTGCGTCTATCACATAGCTGTAAGATGTTAGGTGTGACCCAAGGTTTTTTGACTGGTCAATGTTTGCCAAGAAGTTCACTTGCTGTTTCAGTCACTGCTGTGTTGAAACCATCCGTCAAATTATCTGTATCCATATCATCTGTGTCTATCAAAGTGAGTGCTGCAAACTTCCCACCAATCCTTGCCTGAAAAATGTCTGCTACCTCTGGATCCTTCAGCTTCTCGAGGTCAAACTTGATCCTGATGTTGTTTTGCTTGTGAATTGTTTTGAGACAGAGTCGGAGTGTCATTATTACAAGATCATGGTCACTCCCTATGTCAGCTCCTGGAAAGCTTCGTGTTCGTGCAGTATTTACACTAGACCTAAATCGTCTCTTCACCATGATGTAATCTATTTGGTTGTGGTATTCACCATTTGGGCTATGCCATGTCCATCTTCTGGATTTCTTATGTGGGCCAAGTGTATTCACTAGCTGGAGATTGTTGTTACTGGCAAACTCTGAATCTCAAGCCTCTTTCATTTGTTCCTTTGTTGCAGTGTGGTTCACAAATGCCCTCCCAATCTTTGCAGGCATCTACACCTATCTTAGCATTCCAGTCACCTTGTACGACAAAGATGGTTTAAAAAAAATTGATTTAGAACTCCTTGTAGTTGGTCATAGAATTCTTCTATTTCTTCATCCGTGCTGTCTGATGTAGGGGCGTAAGCCTGTACTATTGTGATATTGAAGGGGGTTGCTCTCAAGCGGATGGTAATAAGTCTGCTGGACACTGGCTGAAAGCTTATGACGGTGTTCACAATGTCCTTGTGAATGAGGAACCCCACACCCTTTTCATGCTTATCCTGTTTTTCACTGAAGTATATTTTGTGGTCTTCCTGGGTTGTTTCTCCAATATTTTCCCCCTTACTTCGCAGAGCCCAAGGATGTGCCATTGGTATCTGGCCATCTCATGTGTTAGTTCTTCCATTTTGCCTGTGGCTCTTAGTGTTCGTACATTCCAAGTGCCAATGGTGATGTAGTTTCTGGCAAGGATCTTGCTGCGTTGTACACCAGTGGCATACTTTTTACCTCTGTCCTGATGTGCAACAGAAGGCACGGTCCTTGGTAACACGGGCAACAACCGATCAGGTATGGAGATTTCGTTTGTAGTCCTCATAGATGCGTCTTGCGCAAATCGAACCTGGCGGCGCCCATCCCTCTCCAAGTGGGATTTTAGGTTGGGTTTACTCCCCACATGTGGCAGGTAGTACTTGGTTACATGGTTACCAGCAGCAGAAGAAGCCTCTAACCTGACATCAAACAAACACAGAAGTTGCAAGAAATCACAGAACTGTGCATCTAGGAGAAGATACTTATCACATGAAAGTAGTTCTTATCACAAAAATAGTTTCAAATACACTAAAAGAAAAAAACAAAACAAAAAAACAGAGCACTCACGACCTGATGGCCAGGGTTCAAGCAGCCACCAAGACACCCTTCAGAGGTTTCTTATTCCTTTGGAGTTAACATTAGTGCCCGTTACACAACTGCAAAGTTCTTCTGAAAATAAAAATGTTATAAGCCAACCTCTTTTTCCTTTGGAGTTAACATCAGTGCCCGTTTCACATCTGCAAAGTTCTTCAGAAAATAAAAATGTTATAGCACTCTTGGTACCATGAGCTCTGTTACTGTGCAAAAGTCAGGGTAGGACGGGACTCAACCCTCGATTTGTCACATCCCAAAATGTGCTTTATTCTAAAGGGTGTGTATGCCTGCGGGCATATGTGTGTGTGTGCACTTGCTTTTGGTTATGGACTTTTTTCGTGTGTGTGCATGTTCTGGCAGCCCTGTATTGTGCTGTGGTGCACCATATTGTATATTATTATAGTTATTATTATGTGCAATACTATGTATTGTTGCGTACACTGTATCAGCTTTCGTTTCAGCAGACTTGCCATATTTAATCAGATGATCATTTTGAGTCTGTGGTTTTGTCACAAGAATGGTGACACACATATAAAAGATGCTATAAAAGTGTGTATGTATACAGTAGAGCGCTCTCTTGGTGCTGTGGGCTCTGTTACTGTGCAAAAGTCGGTGTAGGACGGGAGTCATACTGACGCATGTCACATCTTTTCGAAATGCTCTTTATTCTTGGGGTGTGTATGCACTTGTGTTTGTGTGTGCATTTTTTCTTTGTGTGCATGTGGCAGCAGTTCTTCACTGTATTATGGTGCTTCATATTGTATATTGTCATTATTAGTATGTGTAATATTATGTATTGCTGCGTATACTGTACAAGCTTTGTTCCAACATACTTGCTATATTCAAGCCAGGCTGTCCTCTTTGGGGCTGTGGTGTGGACACTAGAACGGCACCACCCATATGAAATATGCCAGTTGAGTGTGTAAATATACAGTACAGTAGAGCACTCTCATGGTCAAGTCAAGTTCAGTCAAAAGTACTTTGATCATCCCATGGAGGGCAATCACAATACTGACATAATCTCAAAAGGCGCAAGATAGGTACATTCCATATTGATTCAATCAATCTCAGATAACTTCAAATAAAAATATCACAAACACACACACACACGCACGCACGCACACACACACTACACAACGCGCGTGCGCATATGCACACCAGTGTAGGTATATAATGTTATTAAGACCATTGACTAGGAAAGACATATAAACTGATTATCTATGCATGTAGGCAGGCACTAACAAGTGCATGCATACAGGCACGCACCCTCGCATGTTCCCACACGCATGCGCGCCCACACACACACACATACACACACACACACACACACACACACACACACACACACACCCTCTCTCTTTCTCAAACACACACACACACACACACACACACACACACACACACACACACACACACACACACACACACACACACACACACACACACACACACACACACACACACACAAATGAATACAATGTTATAAGACTATGGCTAGAAAAAATATATCAACATAATATATACAATTAAAAAAATAAATAAGGCCAAAAATAAAACAATTATCACATGTGCATATTTATGTACTCATACGCACCCCCTTACACACACACACACACACACACACACACACACACACACACACACACACACACACACACACACACACACACACACACACACACACCACACACACACACAGACGCACGCACATGGTGCCATGGGCTCTATTACTGTGCAAAAGTTGGGGAAGGACTGGACTCACACAGGGGCTTTATTTCCATTATCTTGGAAATCAAAGAACAAATTATAAAAATAGCCAGAAACACAGAGAAGAAAGGAAGTAAACCTTTCAAGTGTAGTACTTTATTTTATTTACTTTTATTTTATTTTGTACCACTTTATGTCACAGCAGATTTCTCTACATGAAATTCGGGCTGCTCTCCCGGAGAGCGCATCGCCACAAGTGCAGCGCCTACCTATGATTTTTTTCCCCCTCAGGGATGGTGTCTAAACACGACACCTGTGTACATGCTGTTTTTTAAATTTTTTAATAATTTTGTCATCCCTCCTACCGACACACACGATGGCCTGCTCTTCCGAAAGGCAGAACCGGTTAACAAGTTCGCAAGATGTGCATTCGCACAGGGGGCCTGGTTTATAGTCTCATCCAAATGACTTTGACATTCAGTTCGATTTTTTCATCAAACTGGGAAGCAAGGGCGAGGCTGGGTACGAACCCAGAACCTCACGGTTTACTTGTTGGCAGGCGAACATCTTAACCATCCTGCCACCTTCCTTTGCGTACTCAACAAGTTGTCCTATCACCCTCAGTGCAAGACACTTTGTTCCATGATGCACGTGAAACCTGAACCATACTGTGTTCACCCACACACGCAGGTCAGGTGATGAGCATTGAACGGGTTGCAGGCACCTCACTTCACCTCACCTCACCTCACCTCACTCTACACTGGACCAGCGCTAACGCCACTTCGTGTCTATGCAGGCACAATACTTTAAACTACCATCCCTTTGCCACTTCGGGCAGATTTGACCTGAGGCTACAGGTAAAACTGATGTTTGTTTTTGTGTAGTATTATGGTGTTTTTTAAAAATATTATTATTAGTCTTGCTACTTAATTGTTTGGGTACTTTTTTTTTTAGAGGGGTGGGGTGGGGGTGGGGTGTCAAGACAAGGATTTTTATTTAGCTTGAAAGACTAAGTTTACACAACCTTTTCAGCCTTCTCTCATCTTTGTGTGTGTGTGTGTGTGTGTGTGTGTGTGTGTGTGTGTGTGTGTGTGTGTGTTTGATTTTTTTTTAGGGGGGGGGGATGGGGTGGATTCATTCCTTGGCTACAGCTATGAGATTCACTAATCGCGAGATTCTTGTATATGCGAAAATTACAGAAACGAAACACATTCATATACACACACACACATAGACACATCATTGATGATTACAGAATTTTGCCTTCAAGTATTATCATAGCAACAGCAGTAAAACCATAAAGGTGTTCATGTTGCATTATTGTAAGATATCAATTTTTGACGATTTTTTTAAACTAGGGGCAGCTTGCTCCTAGTTAATCCTTGCTAGAATATTTAAACTTTTTTTTTTCTTTACAGAGGAGCCTTGTGTCATCAAGAGGGCTGACAAACAGCAGACCATCACTACCACCACAACCACTGTCACCACCACCACTACCACCTCCTCCACCACCACCAATACCACCACCACCACCACCACCACCACAGAAACCAAAGCACAGGACTTAACTCCCAATTGTGTAAAAGATCTAACTTTTTATCCCAGACCATCAAGATTTAATATTTTAAGGGTTTTTTTGCAAGATTTTTTAATTTCAAGATCGGAAAAATAAACTCTGGGGGTACATGCTGTAATCCTGTCCCATGAGAGAAAGACTTTTGTAATCCATGAAAGATGAAACAACACACATAGGCCACACAGAGCATTGCCCTTGCAAAACTGGCATCCAGACTAGAGAAGGTGTGCAACATCCCTGCTCCACTACACAAGACACTCAGAAAGAAGCCTCTGGCCTGACCCCCTCCCCCCCCCCCCCCCTTCAGTGGCCAAGAAGCTATAGGGCGACTTGGAGGACCTGCAGCGTACTGCTGCCTTCGCTGCAGAGACTGAGCTGTCTGTTCACTGAGGGACTGCAACGAAAAGCAGGACTTCAACCATCAACTGAATGTGAGTACGATAAAACTGTTGTAGACATCTGGCATATTTGGCATCATCTGTCTGTATGTCTGTCTGTCTCTCTCTGTATGTGTCTCTTTTATACTGACAACCCCCCTCTCTGTCTGTTTTTCTGTCTCTCTGTCTTGTCTGTCTTTCTGTCTGTCTTTCTGTCTATCTCTTGTTTGTCCCTTCATAACTTTTTTCCTTGCATTCTGGAATTTTCTTTGTTGTTGTAACAGGTTTTCGGGGTAGTTGATTTGTTAGTGTGTTTTATTACGCTACAGTATTCTTCTTCCTTCCCCTTCCCTCCCCTTCTCTCTCTGTGCCTATCTGTCTGCCTGTCTCTTTTATTCGGACAACCCCCCTCCCCCCCGCTCTATCTCCCTCCCTCCTCTCTCTCTTCCTCTCTGTCTCTCTCTTGTATGTCTCTTTATACCTTTTAAAAAAAAATTTCCTCGTATTCCGGACTTTTGTTTGTTGCTCTGTCTCTGTCTCTCTATTGTTTGTCGCTTTATAACTTTTTATTTTCCCCGTACTCCGAAATTTTGTTTGTTGTAATAGGTTTCGAGGCAGTTTATTTGCGTCTTTTTATCACGCTACGGTCGTCTTCTTCTTCCCCCCTGTTCCCCCCTCCTCTCTCTTTCCCACCCTCCCTCCCCCCTCGCTCTCCCCCTCTCTCTCCCTCTCTCTCTCCCTCTCTCTCTCCCTCTCTGTCTCTCTCTCTCTCTCTCTCTCCTCTCTCTCTCTCTCTCTCTCTCTCTCTCTCTCTCTCTCTCTCTCTCTCTCTCTCTCTCTCTCTCTCTCTCTCTCTCCCTCCTCCCCCTCTCTCTCTATAATTATATCTCTATCTCCCTCTCTCCTTCCCTGTTTCTCTTGATCTCACATCCTCTTTCCGTCTCTCTCCCTTCCTTTGTCTCTCTCTCAATCCCCCTCTCCCCCCTCTCTCCCTCCCTTTCTCACTATCTCCCTATCTTCTTCCTTTCTCTGTCTATCTCTGTGTGTTTGTCTCTCTATTTTTTTCCCTCAAAAACTCTCGTCTGTCTGTGTCCCTATCTCCATCTGTCTGTCTCCCTCCTTCCTTCCCTCCCTCATTGACAGTATTTCAAATATCCAAGTTTTTTTTCGTTCCTTGGCTAGAGCTTCGAGGTTCAGTAATAGCAAGATTTTGCGTATGCCACCGTCCCCCCCCCCCCCCCCCTCCCGCGCCCCCACCACCACTGGGGAAGCCACATTCTGAGCTGGGGGGAAGGGGGGGGGGGAGTTGTGTGATATTTAAACGCGACCGCAGTGTCCGTGCATTGTTTGAATTTTTTTAAAAATCCATTTCTACTTGGCTTGAAATGGTCGGCTCTTCTGAAACGCGGAACAGGCTTTTAAAGGTGTGTGCAAGATGTTCAGTGTGCATTTGCACTCGGGCCTCGGTGTATACAGTTTGAACTTTTTTTTTATCACATTGGGAAAAAGGGCAATGTTGGAAGTCAGTTTTTTGTGTGTTCCTTTTCCAAAATATTCTGTGTTTTTTCCGGAAACTGTAGTCATTGTGTGCGTTTGCTACAAAAAATGAAACAAAGAACAGACTGAGCCCCCCCCCTTCCCCCAACCCCCCCCCAAACAAAATGTATGTATGTATATATGTATGTATGTGTGTGTGTGTGTGTGTGTATGTATGTATGTATGTCCTTGCTTTCAGACACTTCGGTGCAAGCAACCTTTGACCTCCTCACCCCACAATCCATGACCCGTAAGACTCTCACTGGTTAGGCCCGTGTTGGTCAATAAAAGGGTAGGGAATGAAGACTCAGGAAATGCAACCAAGCCTCTGTTTCTGCTTCGTCTCTCTCTCTCTCTCTCTCTCTCTCTCTCTCTCTCTCTCTCTCTCTCTCTCTCTCTCTCTCTCTCTCTCTCTCTGACAAGCAATGAGCGCTGTCTTGCCACAGGTGCGAAAAATGCCTTGTGCTGCCCTTAAGCGCCTGACGAGTCGGGCCCAGCACATCTGACTGCTTTGGTCTTGTGACTGGGGATATCATTCTGTCCCACACCCACCGACCACATTTCTGCCGCTTTGCAGCAATCGATTTCACAGGCACGACCAGAAACACACCACAACCGGCTGTGAGATGTCTAGACAATGGTCACCACACAGAAACCACACAGAAAAAGTAACACCTGTCTCACCTGCACATTTTCCTCCCTTTTTTCACCTTCACCTATCCCGTGGTCTTGAGGCACTTATCCTTGAAGACTTTACAACCAGCTTCCTCCTCTTGCAGTCCTCGTGCGTGCGCAAATTTTTGCTTATTCTCGTAGCAAGTCGAGGCCAGTCTATTCCACTCGGTCGCGTTCGCGTTCGTTTGCTGGACTTTGGACTGACTGCCTGGTCAGTAGCCTGCCGTCAAAAGATCGCTGGGCACCACACTTCTGATTGCATCCTCCATCCTTGATAAATGACAAAAGTAAAATTGATTAAAATAGAAAATATAAAACATAGAATAGGGAATAAAATAAAGGGAATAAAACCTAAATCATTTCAAATTAAACGAGACATAGAATAGGAAATAATGTACAGAGATAGAAAAAAAAATTAAACCATAGACATAAAAAATAGGGAACTAAAATTAAATGCAAGAGATGACAGGAGCGCAATCTGGGTGACAGCGATCTTGGTGTCCGTAAACACCACCGCCTACCGTGATCCTGGTGTCCGTAAACACCACCACCTACAGCGATCTTGGTGTCCGTAAACACCACCGCCTACCGTGATCCTGGTGTCCGTAAACACCACCGCCTACCGTGATCCTGGTGTCCGTAAACACCACCACCTACCGTGATCCTGGTGTCCGTAAACACCACCACCTACCGTGATCCTGGTGTCCGTAAACACCACCACCTACCGTGATCCTGGTGTCCATAAACACCACCACCTAAAGTGATCTTGGTGTCCGTAAACACCACCACCTACAGTGATCCTGGTGTCCGTAAACACCACCACCTAAAGTGATCTTGGTGTCGGTAAACACCACCACCTAAAGTGATTCTGTCACCTCTCACATGTTCACAGCATTTCCTTAGGCTCCTTCCTTCCCTTACTTTATTCCACGCGGGTCCTAATCTGGTGAGTGGTTGTATAGGTCATCTGAGGGTCCTATTCTCTGGTGAGTCATCATGTGGATCATCTGAGAGTCTTTTCCTGAAAGCATCACGCGTATCACCTGGGAGACCATCGTCTGGAAAGCTGACATCAAAATATGCTCAGAACATGTAAGTATATATATAAGAAGTGTACAGCTGTAGTGGAAAACTGATTTCTTCAAATGCTTGGGACTGTAAGTATAAAAGAAGTGTACAGCTATAGTAGAGCGACTTTATTATACATGATTCAGAAAGAAATATACCTGCAGAACACAGGGCTCTATCTCTATCTCTATCTGTCTCGGTCTGTCTGTCTGTCTGTCTCTGTCTGTCTGTGTCTGTCTGTCTGTCTGTCTGTCTGTCTCTTTCTCTCTCTCTGTGTGTCTGTGTCTCTCTCTGTCTGTCTGTCTGTCTGTCTGTCTGTCTGTCTGTCTGTCTGTCTGTCTGTCTGTCTGTCTGTCTGTCTGTCTGTCTCTCTCTCTCTCCTCTCTCTCTCTCCCCTCTCTCTCTCTCTCTCTCTCTCTCTCTCTCTCTCTCTCTCTCTCTCTCTCTCTCTCTCTCGCACACGCACACGCACACGCACACGCACACGCACATATGCATAGTCTTACTGATAACTTTCAGCTTTCAGGGGCTGTGGGTCTGGAATCAAGGGCCAGTGACCTGACAGTGATGTGTGAGGGCAGCCATAGTGACCTGCCTTTTCTACAAGGGGACAACATGACAACATCGACGACAACACGGTAAGTCGTTGAAGACAACATCAAGGGCAACACGGCATCTACATATCACCGAGACAACATAGAAGACATCTCTAATCATCATGTGTAACAGCAAGGACAACATAGAGGACAACATCGAGGACAACTCTTATCATCGAGGACAACACCGCTAATCGTAGGGGACAACATCGAGGACAACATCAAAGACGGCATCGAAAATCATCGAAGACAACACTACAAATCCTCGATAACAATGAGGAAAACATCGAGGACAACACCAAGACAACACGGCAAACCATCGAGGACAACATCGAGGACAACACGACAAATCATCAATGACAATATTGATAACACGGGAAATCATCGAGGACAACGTCGAGGACTACAAGGTAAATAATCGAAAACAACACTACAATTCATCGAGGACAACATCGAAAAGAACATCAGAGACAACACCGCAATTCATCGACAACATCGAAGACAACACCGCAAATGATGAAGTCACAGAGTAGAGAACACTCCCCATTATCCTAGAGCAGAACATCAAAATGTTGTGCAGCAGTTAAGCAACACTGATAAAATGAACCATGAAATTTGAGGTAAAGCAGTGACATAACAGAAGAGTGTTGAACACAAGAAAAAAGGAACAGTTCCGTTGAAAGATATTTTTTGGTTTCCATAGGCATTTTTAAGCATTGATGTAATATTTTTCTTCTTTTTTTTTTGAAAGAGAAATGTTTTTTAAATCATATATTTTTTGGGTAAAATAACGTAAATGACTGGCAACCTCAACCCAGTCAAGTTTTATTTATTCTGAAAGAAAAATGATATATAGAGTGATGCCATTCAATGAAGTTTTTGTCCTAGGATGATGGCATTATTTTTTAATTAACAGAATTAGCATCTGTTACATAGTTAGACATGGATAACTTGGATGCATGTGGTAGACATGCACACACGCACACTTGCCCATGTGTGTGCTTTTATATAATGAATCTATAGAAATAGTTTTTAAAAAATAACCTCTTGTCTTAGACAAGTTGTAATTTGTGCTTATGTTTTTTTTCAATGATTCCGATGAGAAGATGAATTGGAAAATGCTATCGCCTGATATGACATGCTTATAGGGCAACAATATGACAAAAGAGGTTGATTTTTTTTTTTATAGTTTTTTTTTCATTTTATGCCCCTTGGTGCCTGTAAGATTTTTTTTAATGGGTTAGGTTTCGTGATTTTAGATTTTTTAAAAAAAGCTGTCAGATTGTTTGCACCTGGTTCAATTTCGGCATATTCCTTTTTAAAAGAATCTTGGTATGTTATCCAGGGCTTAATCCTTTTCTTTTTGTAAAATGGAGACAAAAATTGTTCAAAAGTGTAAGATCTTCAATGACTTGGCTAAAAACTGGAGATTTATTATAAAAAATAGCCGGACACCAAAATCCAGCAAAATCTTTTAATGTTGATTGGACTGGTAATGATAATTTGATAAATTCTGCCTTCCCTGGTCATTCTAAATTTTTAACCCGGTGATAAACGATCTATACCGTTGTCTAAAGCTACACACCATAGTGTCTGCCTGTTCTTGTGTCCACATGTATGAATGCAGACAGACCAGCCAACGGACGGACTACCCTTACCCAAATATTAACCTTTAACACTAACCCTAACCCTTTAAACTAACCTTTACAGTTACTCTAACCCTGGCCCGTCATGTGGACACAAATGGCAGGTAGATTCCACGGTACATGCTGACACTATGGCAAAAACATTTTTGTCTTGTAGGTTGGGCATGGTTGTAAAACTTATTTTTCGTCATCATGGTACTGTTAGACAGCATCAACTGTTGTGTCATATGAGCGGAAAATGCGGAAAATGCGCTGTGCTGCCGTTAAGCGCCTGACAAGGCTGGCTCAGGGCATATGATTTCGACAAAGGAGAGAATCGCTTTCTTTGTCTTTTTAAATGTCGGGGGAAAATGGACAAAAAGGTAGAAAATGGAAAAGATCAGGAAGAACAGGAACAAGGCAGAAATGTAAGGAGAGAAATGAATTCCTAGCACAATCTCCAGAAGGTGGGGATACTATTTATACTGACAGCCGCCCCCCCCCCCCCCCCATCCCTCTTATTTCCAGGGGGTGTGGGTGCAAGGGAGGATTGGAGGGTTAGGATTTTAGGGATAAATTTTGGGAAGGGGGAGGTGGTCAGGATCTTTAGGTCTGTGGAAATACGTATGAGGACTGAATGTGTGAACACCATAGGGGATAAGTAGTCATCTTAAGTTGGGGGAGGGGGATAGGGGTCAGTTTAGGAAAAAAAATAAAATTTAGAAACAAAAATAAGGGGTGCAGATTAAAAAATGCACAATTTGATAATTGGAAATGGCGGAGTGATGGAATTGAGAGGGTCATAGAGGGGGGGGGGAGGAATGGGGGAATGGGGAAGAGGACGGGGTGGTGGGGGTGGGGGGGGGGGGGTAGATGGGATGTATTATAGGACAGGGGTGTTTAAAAGGAGGGGTAGAGAGTATGTTTAGGTCAGTAGGAATGAAAACAGGAGACTGTTGTGTGTGTGTGTGTGTGTGTGTGTGTGTGTGTGTGTGTGTGTGAGAGTGTGTGTGTGTGTGTGTGTTGTTTTATTTCGAGGATAATGGAATAGGCACTCGTGTGCTTTTTTTAATATTTTTTTTTACATCCAGTCCCCCTGTATTCTTTTGTAAATCTTGTCATCTGTTCCCACGGTGTGTGTGTGTGTGTGTGTGTGTGTGTGTGTGTGTGTGTGTGTGTGTGTGTGTGTGTGTGTGTGTGTGTGTGTGTGTTTTCAATTTTTTTTATTTCGAAGATAATGAATAAGCACTCATGCCCCCCCCCCCCCTTTTAAATTTTTTTTTACATCCAGTCTCCGTCTATAGATCTATGCGTTTTGACAGACTTTATCATCCGTTCCCACATTCATAAATTTGTCTTTTGACAATTATGGAATAAGCGGTTGGTTTTTTTTACATCTAGTTTTTCTGTGCGCACCATTTTGCAAATTCTATAGTCTGTTAACGCCGAGACACGAGAGAGAGTTATCAAATTCTTTTATTTCGAGGTTAATGGAATAAGCACTGTGTGCTTTTTCTTTTACATCCAATTCCAAGGTGCGTGTAGTTTGAAAATTTTGTCATCCGTCCCCACCAGCAAACAAATATATAGAATATACTGCAGGTATATCTACGGAATGGTGTATCAGTGGTATTTGAGTACCAGTTGATTGTATATATTTTAAAAGCAGCAGAAAAAGGGGGTGGTGGTGTTTTTTTTGTATTTTTTTTTAATTGGAAAAAGCAGTTACGATATGATTGTTAGTGGTTAGTTTTGGATGCATTTTTGGTGTATGGTCGACCACTGGTGTCTTAGTTTTTTATTTTTTATTTTTATTTTTTAGCCTTTTTCTTTAGTTTGATCCAGAAACAGTGTCAAAGAAAAATGACGGGGTCATATGACTATGCAAGCATGGAATTTTTTTCTTAATTCTGTGCAGGAAGCAAACAATCGTATTTGCAGACTGCTGTAGAATTTATGTTATACACTTTATGTGAAGAAAATTGAAAAAAAAAAGTGATTGCGTCTTTGTATATCTGTAAATGGAGGTTTTCAGAATTGAAAGAAATACTGTCAGTGTGGCAGTGCGCAAGAGATGGACATAAGCCCATGTATGTATGAACATATGCATGCTAGTGTTTGCAAGGGTGTTTTTTAATATAGTTTTTTAGGTGAAGAAGAGGGAGGAAGAGGGAGGAGGAGGATTATAGGAGTGTAGGAATGGTAATCCATGTCCAGGTATAAATTTTTTTTGGCGGGGGGAGAGAGAGAGAGAGAGAGAGAGAGAGAGAGAGAGAGAGAGAGAGAGAGAGAGAGAGAGAGAGAGAGAGAGAGATGGAAAGTTGGTGTGTTTTTTCTTTAGTATTTTTCCTTTTATTACGTGGTTGACTGCAAGAAATGCAATAATAAATTTTTCGTTGTTTTTGATCAGATTCAATGTATAAAAAATACAGTAGTGCAGTTTTCGATTTTTGTAAGATCGATCCAAGAAATACAAGAGTGTATTTTCTAAATAGATTGAGTGCAAGAAATGTACTATACTTTTTTGCATTTTTATTTATGATTGATTTATGACAAAAAATACACCAGCACATTTTTTGGGTATTTTTATGAGATTGAATACAAAATAATACACCAGCATACTATAAGAAGGATTGCAAGAAATATAAAGTAAATATTTTGCTTTTATAGGTATTAGATTGAGTGCCAGATACACAAAAATGTATTTTTCGATTTTTGATAGATAATGTAAGAAATACAATAGTAGATTTGTATTTTTTTGTTTTTTATGATATTGAATGGAAGAAGTGCAATTTTTTTTATTTTTTAAGTGTTGGCAAGAGTTTGGTTAGATGAAATGTCAGTTGAAAACAAAAGTTCTGCTATAGCCTTTGATATTGGCATGGGTGTTATTAGTTTGTATAGTGGTGTGTGAAGTATGTGTGGGAGAAAATGCCTTTCATTTTTTTTTTGAGGGGGCGTTGAGATAGCATGCAATGTAATATAATAGGGACAGGTTCTATGCTTGCCTTTGCATTGAAATGAGGATAGTGTGTATTGTATTGGTGGTAGATCTGTGTATTGATTTGCTGCTAGCAGATGGATAACAGATTTTACACCAATACAGCCTTTGAAAAATTGTCTGAAAAATTTCATGCTAAAGTCTAGCAGTCCCTAAAGCGAGCCTTTTGATTTTCCCGTTTGGTTTTTAAAAATGAAGTTGAATGCAAAAATACAATGGTATATTTTTTGTGGTTGATCAGAGTAAATAAAAAAAAAATATAGTGCTTTTTTCGATTTCATAAGCTTGTTTGCAAGAAATATAATATTGTTATTTTTTCTATTCATTGAGTGCAAGAAATGTAATATAAGTTTTCTGGGTTTTCGTTTTTAGAAGATTGAATGCAAAAAGTATATCAGCACTTTTTTGTTTTTGTAAGATTGAATGCAAGAAATACAACAGCATGTCTCTGTTCTTTATCAGATGGATTGCAAGAAATATAATAATAATGTTTTTCTGTATTAGATTGAATGTCAGAAATGCAGTAGTATAGTTTTTTTTTTTTTTTATAAGATAAGAATGTAAGGAACATAATAGAGGACAATACTTTATTATTATTTATTATTATTATTATTATTATTATTATTATTATTATTATTATTATTATTAGATTGAATGCAAGAAATACAATCTAGTTGTCTGTTTTTCTTTAAGTGTTGGCAAGAGTTTTGTGTGATGAAATGTCAGTTGAAAAAAATCTAGTCCTGTCATAGCCTTTGATATTGGCAGTTGTGTTATTTGCTTATATAGTGGAGTGTGAAATATTAGTGGGAGAAAATTCCTTTCTTCCCCCCCCCCCTTCCTTTTTTTTTTTTTTTTCAAATGGCATCCAATGTAATATAAAGGGAACCAAGTTCTAAGCTTGCCTTTGCATTGAAATGAGTTAGTGTGTATTGGTGGCAGATCTGTGTATTGATTTGCTGCTAGCAGATGGATAACAGATTTTACACCACTATTGCTTATGAAAAATGAATGTATCTGAAAGATGTCATGCTATAGTCCAGTAGTCCTTAAAATGAACCTTTTGTTCCCCCCCCCCCCCCTTTGGTTTTAAAAATGATATTGATTGCAAGAAATACAATGGTATTTTTGTTGTTGTTTTTGATCAGAGTAAATGTAAAAAAAAAAAAAATACAAAAGTGCATTTTTCGATTTTATAAGATTGCTTACAAGAAATAGAATAGTATATTTTTTCTTTCTATTCGATTGAGAGCAAGAAATGTAATATACTTTTCTGATTAAAAAAAAAAAGATTGAATGCGAAAAATACACCAGCATATTTTTTTGGTTTTTAAAAGATTGAATGCAAGAAATATAATAGCATGTTTCTCGTTATCAGATTGATTGCAAGAAATATAATAGTAATGTTTTTGTGTATTAGATTGAATGTCAGAAATACAAAAGTAGAGTTTTTGTTTTTTAATTTTTTTTTTATAAGGTATAGTGTAAGGAATACAATAGAGGCCTATAGTTCTCTTCTCTCTCTCTCTCTCTCTCCTCCTCTCTCTCCTCTCCTCTCTCTCCTCTCTCTCTCTCTCTCTCCTCTCTCTCTCTCTCTCTTAAAATTAGATTGAATGCAACAAATGCAATCTAGTTGTCTGGTTTTCTTTTAAGTGTTGGCAAGTTTGGTTTGATGAAATGTCAGTTGAAAAAAAATCTAGTCCTGCCATAGCCTTTTATATTGATTGGCAGGGGTGTTACTAGTTTATGTAGTGGTGTTGTGAAGTATATGTGGGAGAATGTGCCTTTCATTTTTCTGTTTTTTATTTTTTATTTTTTTTATTTTTTATTTTTAAATGACAACCAATGTAATATGAAAGGGGCCAGGTTCTATACTCGCCTTTGCATTGAAATGAGGGTAGTATGTATTGGTGGCAGATCTGTGTATTGATTTTCCACTAGACTAGTAGATGGATAACAGATTTTACACCATACAGGTTATGAAGAATTAATGTATCTGAAAGATTTCATGCTAAAGTGTAGTAGTCCTTAAAGTGAGCCTTTGGGGCTTTTGGTTTTTGCTTAATTTTCAATTAATAGAACCAAATAGTATAAGAAAATGGTATATTTTTGCCCCCCCCACCCCATTTTTTTAATAAATGAAATTGAATGCAAGAAATACAATGGTATATTTTTTTTGTTTTTGATCAGACTAAATGTAAAAAGTACAATAGTGCACTTTTTGATTTTATAAGATCCATTGCAAGAAATCAAATAGTGTTTTTTTTCTATAAGATTGATTGCAAGAAATGTATTATCATACTTTTCTTCTTTTTTTAATTTTTAAAATGAAATTAAATGCAGAAAATACACAAGCACATTTTTTGTTTTTATGAGATTGAATGCAAGAACTACAATAGTATGTTTTTTGCTTTTTAACCATGGATTGCAAGAAATATAATAAGTAATGTGTTTGCTTTTTTGTGTATTAGATTGAATGTCAAAATTACAATAGTATATTTTCGTTGTTTTTTTTTTATAAGATAGAATTTAAGAAATACAACAGTAGCCTATATTTTTTGTGTTTTTTATGAGATTGAATGCAATAAATACAATCTAGTTTTCTGGTTTTCTTTGTGTTGGCAAGAGTTTAGTTTGATGAAATGTCAGTTGTAAAAAATCTAGTCCTGTCATAGCCTTTGATATTGGTAGGGTTGTAATAAGCTTATATTATAGCTGTATATGAAATATTAGTGGGAGAGAATACCTTTCTTTTTTTCCTTTTTTAAATGGCATCCAATATGATATAAAAGGGACCAGGTTCTATGCTTGCCTTTGCATTGAAATGAGGATAGTGTGTATTGGTGGCAGATCTGTGTATTGATTTGCTGCTAGCAGATGGATAACAGATTTTACACCAAAACAGCCTATGAAAAAAATGTCTAAAAAATTTTATGCTAAATACTAGCAGTCCCTAAAGCAGAGCCTTTTGATTTTCCCTGTTGGTTTTTAAAAATGAAATTGAATGCAAAATTACAATGGTATATTTTTTGTTGTTGATCAGGGTAAATGTAAAAAAAAATACAATAGTGCATTTTTCAACTTAATAAGATTGTTTGCAAGAAATACAATAGTGTATTTTTAATTTTTTTCTATTTGATCGAGTGCAAGAAATGTAATATACTTTTCTGGGTTTTCTTTTTTGTAAGATTGAATGCAAAAAGTACATCAGCACATTTTTATTATTATATAAGATTGAATGCAAGAAATACAATAGCATGTTTCTGTTCTTTATTAGATGGATTGCAAGAAATATAATAATGTTTTTCTGTATTAGATTGAAGGTCAGAAATACAATAATATAGTTTTTGTGGGTTTTTTTTTATAAGATAGAATGTAAGGAATACAATAGAGGCTTATATTCTTCTTTAAAAAAAAAAAAAATATTAGATTGAATGCAAGAAATGCAATCTAAATGGCCTGGTTTTCTTTTAAGTGTTGGCAAGAGTTTGGTTTGAAATGTCAGTTGAAAAAAAAATCTAGTTCTGCCATAGCACAGGGGTGTTACTAGTGTATGTTGTGGTGTGTGAATTATATCTGGGAGAAAGTTCCTTTTATTTTTCTGTTTTTGTTGTTGTTTTTTGTTTTGTTTTTTTGTTTTTGTTTTGACAGCCAATGTAATACGAAAGGGGTCAGGTTCTATACTCGCCTTTGCATTGAAATGAGGGTAGTATGTATTGGTGGCAGATCTGTGTATTGATTTTCCACTAGACTAGTAGATGGATAACAGATTTTACACCAATACAGGTTATGAAAAATTAATTTATCTGAAAGATTTCATGCTAAAGTCTAGTAGTCCTTAAAGTGAGCCTGTATAAGGGGCTTTTGGTTTTTGCTTATTTTTCAACTAGTAGAATCAAATACAATTAGAAATTTTTTCTTTTTGTCCTCCCCCATTTTTTTTAATATATGAAATTGAATGCAAGAAATACAATGGTATATTTTTTATTTTGATCAGACTAAATGTAAAAAGTACAATAATGCATTTTTCGATTTTGTAAGATCCACTGCAAGAAATCAAATGTATTTTTTGTATTAGATTGAGTGCAAGAAATGTAATATACTTTTCTTCTTCATTAAAAAAAAATAAATGTAGACACTACACAAGCACATTTTTTGTTTTTATGAGATTGAATGCAATAACTACGATAGTATGTTTTTTGCTTTTTAACCATGGATTGCTAGAAATATAATAGTAATGTTTTTGCTTATTTGTGTATTAGATTGAATGTCAAAAATACAATAGTATATTTTCCTTTTTTTTAAAGAAAAAAAGATAGAATGTAAGAAATACAACAGTAGACTATATTTTTTCTGTATTTCTTATGAGATTGAATGCAAGAAATACAATCTAGTTTTCTGGTTTTCTTTAAGTGTTGGCAAGAGTTTAGTTTGATGAAATGTCAGTTGAAAAAAATCTAGTCCTGTCATAGCCTTTGATATTGGTAGGAGTGTAATAAGCTTGTATTATAATGGTGTGTAATAGTAGTGGGAGAGAATACCTTTCTTTTTTTCCTTTTTTAAATGGCATCCAATATAATATAAAAGGGACCAGGTTCTATGCTTGCCTTTGCATTGAAATGAGGATAGTGTGTATTGGTGGCAGATCTGTGTATTGATTTGCTGCTAGCAGATGGATAATAGATTTTACACCAATACAGCCTATGAAAAATTCTGAAAAAAATTGATGCTAAATTCTAGTGGTCCCTGAACTGAGCCTTTTGATTTTCCCTGTTGGTTTTTAAAAATGAAATTGAATGCAAAAATACAATGGTGTATTTGTTGTTATTGATCAGAGTAAATGTAAAAAAGATACAATAGTGCATTTTTCGATTTTATAAGATTGTTTGCAAGAAATACAAGTTTATTATTTTTTTTCTATTGATTTGAGTGCAAGAAATGTAATATCATACTTTTCTGGGTTTTCTTTTCTTTCTTTAAATTTTTTTTTTTTTTATAAGATTGAATGCAAAAAGTACATCAGCACACTTTTTTGTTTTTATAAGATTGAATGCAAGAAATACAATCACATGTTTTTGTTCTTTATCAGATGGATTGCAAGAAATATAACAGTAATGTTTTTGTGTATTAGACTGAATGTTAGAAATGCAATAGTATAGTTATTATTATTATTATTATTATTATTATTATTATTATTATTATTATTATTATTATTATTATTATAATAATTATTATTATTTTATTATTATTATTTTATACATCTAGTTGTCTGGTTTTCTTGAAGTGTTGGCAAGAGTTTAGTTTGATGAAATGTCAGTTGAAAAAAATCTAGTCCTGTCATAGCATTTGATATCGGCAGGTGTGTTATTTGCTTATATAGTGGTGTGTGAAATATTAGTGGGAGTAAATACCTTTCTTCCCCCCCCCCCCTTTTAAAAAATAGCATCCACTGTAATATAAAAGGAACCAAGTTCTATGCTTGCCTTGTCATTGAAATAACGTTAGTGTGTATTGGTGGCAGATCTGTGAATTGATTTGCTGCTAGCAGATGGATAACAGATTTTATACCACTACAGCCTATGAAAAATTGTGTCTGAAAGATTTCATACAGCCTGTGAAAAATTGTCTGAAAGATTTCATGCTATAGTATAGTATTTCTGAAAGTGAGCGTGTGTGTGTGTGTGTGTGTGTGTGTGTGTGTGTGTGTGTGTGTGTGTGTGTGTGTGTGTGTGTGTGTTGGGGGGGGGGGAAGTGTTGGTTTTTGCTTTTTCTAAAATTGTAAAATCAAACATTACTACAGAATAGTATATTCTAAATTTTTTCCTGTTTTTTAAAAATGAAATTGATATACAGTAGTGTATTTTTCGTGTTTTTTTTAATCAGATTAAATGTAAAAATTACAATAGCCCATTTTTTAAATTATTATTATAAGATGCCAGATATACAATAGTACACTTTAAATTTTTTATGAGATAAAATGTGAGAAATATAATAGTAGCCTATATATACATACATACATATATATATATATATATATATAAAAGAAAAATGTAGGAAATTCGATGTATATTTTTTTCTGTGTTTTTTTTTTTATAAGATAGAATGTAGGAAATGTAATAGTATGTTTTTTCTGTATTTTTTTAAAAATAAGATGGAATGTAGGAAATACATTAATAGTAGCCTATATATTTTCTTTCTTTCTTTTTTTTTTTAATAAGATAGAATGTAGGAAATACAATAGTATACTTTTTTTTTTTTTTTTTTTTTTTTTTTTTTTAAAGATGTAGGAAATAAAATAGTAGCCTATATATATTTTTTCTCATAAGATAGAATGTAGGAAATACAATAGTAGCCTATATATATTTTAAAAAAAAGAATGTAGGAAATACAATAGTAGCCTATATTTTTTCTGTTTTTTTATGAGATTGAATGCAAGAAATACAATCTAGTCTGATTGTCTTTTAAGTGTTTGTAAGAGTTTGGTTTGAAATGTTAGTTGAAACACAAATCTGGCCCTGCCATAGCCTTTGATATTGACAGGGGTGTTACTAGTTTATATAGTGGTGTATGAAGTTTTAGTGGGAGAAAATGCCTTTGAATTTTCGAGTTTTTTATTTTTATTTTTAAATGGCATCCAATGTGATATAAAAGGGACCAGGTTCTATGCTTGCCTTTGCATTGAAATGACGGTGTGTATTGGTGGCAGATCTGTGTATTCATTTGCTACTAGCAGATGGATAACAGATTTTACACCAATACAGCCTATGAAAAATTGAAAGATTTCATGCTAAAGTCTAGCAGTCCCTAAAGCCAGCCTGTGTTTTTCCCTGTTGGTTTTAAAAAATAAAATTGAATGCAAAAAATACAATGGTATATTTTTTGTTTTTGATCAGAGTAAATGTAAAAAATACAATAGTTCATCTTTCGAATTTTTTAAGATCAATTGCAGGAAATAATTATGGTGTATTTTTCTTTTTTCTATTTGGGTGCAAGAAATATAATACACTTTTCTGGTCTTTTTTCTTTTATAAGATTGAATGCAAGAAATACAATAGTGTTTTGCTTTTTATGAGACAGATTGGAAGAAATACAATAGTGATATTTTTGCTTTTCTGTGTAGTAGATTGAATGCCAGAAATACATTACTATATTTTTCATTTTTTATGAGACAGAATGTAAAAAATACAATAGTAGCATCTATTTTTGTTTTTTTTTTAAATGAGATTTAATGCAAGAAATATAATCAAGATCTCTGTTTTTTTAAATTAGTTTTTTAAAACAAAGTTTTGGTAAGAGTTTGATTTGATGAAATGTCAGTGGAAAAAAAAAATCTAGTCCTGCCATAACCTTTGATATTGGCAGGCTGTTATTAGTCTATGTAGTTGTGTATGAAGTATAGTAGGAGAAAGTGCCTTTCATTTTTCTTTTTTTTCTTTTTGAAATGGCATCCAATGTAATATAAAAGGAATCAGATTCTATTCTTGCCTTTGCATTGAAATAACTTAACTTTGTATTGGTGGCAGATCTGTGTATTGATTTTCTGCTAGAAGATGGATAACAGATTTTACACCAAACAGCTTATGAAAATCATGTATCTGAAAGATTTCATGTTAAGGTCCAGTAGTCCTTAAAGTGGGCCTGTGTGTGTGTGTGTGTGTGTGTGTGTGTGTGTGTGTGTGTGTGTGTGTGTGTTGTGTGTGTGTGTGTGTGTGTGTGTGTGTTGGGGGAGGGGCTTGTTAGTTCTTGCTTTTGTTTTTTTAAATAGTAGAATCAAATATTATTACAAAATGTGTTTTGTCCCCTCCCCCTTTTAATTAAATGATATTGAATGCAAGAAATACAGTCGCATGTTTTTGTTTTTTGATTTTGATCAGATTAGATTAAAAACTACAATAGTGCATTTTTTATTTTTATAAGATCAATTGCACAAATACAATAACGTATTTTTCTTTCTTTTTAATAAAGTGCAAGAAATGTAATATACTTTTTAGGGAATTCTTTTGGTAAGATTAAAAGCAAAAATACAACAGCACATTTTTCTTGTGTCTTTATGAGATTAAACCCATAAAATACACAGCATGATTTTTTTGTTTGAGATTGAATGCAAGAAATATAATAGTGTAATGTTTTGTGTGTGTGTGTGTGTGTGTGTGTGTGTGTGTGTGTGTGGTGTGTGTGTGTGTGTGTGTGTGTGTGTGTGTGTATTAGATTGAATGTCAGAAATAGGACAGTATAGTTTTCGTTGTAATGTTTTTGGTTTTTGTGTTAGATTGTCAGAAATACAATACTATATTTTTCCTTCTTTTTTTTTTTATAAGGTAGAATGTAAAAACTACAATAATAGGACTATATTTTTTCTGGTTTTTTTTTATGAGATTGAATGCAAGAAATACAATCTATTCAGTTTTCTTAGTGTTGGCAAGTTTGGTTTGAGGAAATGTCAGATGAAAAAAATGTGAGCTCCACCACGAAATGAGTCGCTTAGCACATTACCCAACTTTGGGCTAGGAGCCTTTAAAGGTAGTTGGGGGTCAAGTTGTCAATTTTGAGATTTTGATTGATTATTAAACCAGATCTGTTTATTTACCTTATAATGAAATATCGAGGCATAATTTTTATTCCTTTTGCTTTTAAATGTTTTGAAAATACCAAAGCACTCATTCTGACAACCTGTTACTAAAATAAACTTGCCTGTTTCTCATTTTGTCCCATCCTGCAGTCTATCATTTCAATTTGTAATAATGTTGCACAGAATTGTCCGATTTTCAATCTGTCTTTTGTATTTGATAGCCACTTTATTGCACATTAATAACATGTCAATAACTTAAAATTGACCTCAGGTGCACTCCGTCTCATTATGTGGTGGAGCATCACAAATAGTCTTGCCATAGCCTTTGATATCGGCAGGGTGTTATTAGTTTATGTAGCAGTGTATGAGGTATTACTGGGAGAAAATGCCTTTCATTTTCCTTTTTTTTCCTTCTATTTTTTACTTTAAAAAATGGCATCCAATATCTTATAAAAGGGACCAGGTTCTATGTTTGCCTTTGCTTTGAAATGAGGTTTGTGTGTATTGGTGGCAGAGCTGTGTATTGATTTGCTGCTAGCAGATGAACAGATTTTACACCAATACAGCTTAAGAAAAAATAATGTCTGAAAGATTTCATGCTAAAGTCTAGTAGTCCTTAAAGTGAGCCTTTTGCCACCCCCCCCCCTTTGGTTTTTAAGAATGAAATAATGCAAGAAATGTACAATAGTATTTTTTTGATCAGACTAATTGTAAAAAAAAAAATGCAATAGTGCATTTTTCAATTTTTATAGGATCTGATTGCAGGAAATACAATAATGCTTTTTTTTTTATAGTTTTTTTTTATTTTTTATTAGAGTGCAAGAAATGTAATATCATTTTTGTTTTGTTTTGAAGATTGAATGCAAAATATACACCAGCACATTTTGTTTTTAAAGAGATTGGGGTGTTTTTAGCTTATATAGTGGTGTGTGAAGTATATGAGAGAAAATGCCTGTCATTTTTTTTTTCTTTTTGAGATGGCATCCCATGTGATATAAAAGGGACCAAGTTCTATGCTTGCCTTTGCATTAAAATGACATTAATGTGCATTGTATTGGTGGCAGATCTGTGTGATGATTTTCTGGAAGCAGATGGATAACAGATTTTACACCAATACAGCTTATGAAAAATTGTGTCTGAAAGATTTCATGCTAAAATTTAGTAGTCCTTAAAGTGTGCCTGTGTGTGTGGCTTGTTGATTTTTTCCTTTTTTAAATTGTAGAATCAAATATTTTTACAAAATAGTATATTTGGTGGTGTCTTTTTTTTCTTTTTAATGAAATGGAATGCAAGAAATACAATAGTATATTTTTTGTTGTTTTTGATCAAATCAAATAAAAAGACAGAATAGTGTAGTTTTCAATTTTTATAGGATCAATTGCAAGAAATACAATAGTGCATTTTTCTTTCTTTTTATGAGCATGAGATTGAGTGCAAGAAATGAAGTATACTTTTCAGGTTTTTTTTAATATAACATTTGATGCAAAAAATACACCAGCACATTTTTTGTTTTTATGAGATGGGTTGCAAGAAATATAATAGATCTAGTATATTTTCGCGTTTTTGTGTGTATTAGATTGAATACCAGAAATACAATAGAACATTTTTGTGTGTGTGTGTGAAGTAAAATATAAGAACTGTAGTAGGCCTATATATTTTCTTTATGATATTGAATGGCAGAAATGCAATCTAGTTGTCTGTTCTATTTTTTAAGTGTTGGCAAGAGTTTGGTTTGATAAAATGTCAGTTGAAAACAATCTAGTACTGTAATCCCTTTGCTATTGACAGGGGTGTTATTAGTTTATATAGTGGTGTATAAAGTATATGTGAGAGAAAATGCTTTTCATTTTTTGTTTGTTTGTTGTTTTTATTTTGGGGTGGTGGTGGTTGAAATGGCATCCAATGTAATATGAAAGGACCAGGATCTATGCTTGCCTTTGCATTGAAATGATGTTAGTGTGTATTGGTGGCAGATCTGTGTATTGATTTTCTGCTAGCAGATCAATAACAGATTTTACACCAGTACAGGTGATGAAAAATTAATGAATCTTAAAAATTTCATGCAGTAGTCTAGTATAGTACTCCTTAAACTGTGCCTGTGTAGGGGCTTCTTGGTTTTTGCTTTTTTCCCCCCCAAAATGTGGAATCAAATATCAGTATAAAATAGTATATATTTTGTGGTTAAAAAAAGAGAAATTGAATGCAATAAATAAAATAGTATAACTTTCATTGTTTTTGATCAGATTTAAACATTAAAGAAAATAGTGCATTAAAAAATTAGTTTGCAAGAAATACAATGTTTTTATTATTATTATTATTAGATTGAGTGCAAGAAATGTAATATACTTTTTGGGTTTTTAATATGTATATACATATATATATAATGTAATATCAGACTTTTTAGGTCTTTTTTTTTTTAAAGATTGAATGCCAAAAAATACAACGGCACATTTTCTTTGTTTTTATGAGATTGTCTGCAAGAATTTCAATAGTATGTTTTTTGTTTTTTTATGAGACAGAATATCAGAAATACAATAGTAGGCCTATATTTTATGAGCCTGAATGCAAGAAATACAATCTAGTTGTCTGTTGATTATTTCATTAAGTGTTGGCAGGAGATTGGTTTGATGAATCCTCAGTTGAAAAAAAATCTAGTCCTGTAATAGCATGTGATATTTGCAAGGGCGTTATTAGTTTCTATAGTGGTGTTTGAGGCATATGTGGGAGAAAGTACCTTTCATTTTCTTTTTTTTTTCTTTTTCGAAATGGCATCTAATGTAATATGAAAGGGACCAGGTTCTATGCTTGCCTTTGCATTGAAATGACCTTAGTGTGTAATGATGGCAGATCTGTGTATTGGTTTTCTGCTAGTATATGGATAACAGATTTTACACCAATGCAGCTTATAAAAAATTACTGTATCTGAAAGATTTCATGGGATAATCTAATAGTCCTTATAGTATGCCTGTGTGTGGGTTTCTTAGTTTTTGCTTTTTTTTTTAAAATGACAAAATCAAAGACTACAAAATGGTTTATTTTTTTGTTTGTCTTGGTTTAAAAAAAAGAAAGAAATTGAATGCAAGAAATAGATGGTATATTGTTTGTGTTTTTTATCAGATCAAATGTAAAAAATCCAATGGTGCATTTTCGATTTTTTTAATGAGATCAATTGCAAGAAATACAATAATATATTTTCCTTTTTGTTTTATAACTAGAATGACCTGTAAGAAATAATTTTTTTTAGAAATAAGATTAAATGCTAAAAATACACCAGATTTTTTTTAATGAGATTGACTGCAAGAAATACAATAGTGTGTTTCTCATTTTGTGTGAGAAGGCTTTCAAGAAATACGATAGTAATGTTTTTGTGTATTAGATTAAAAATCAGAAATACAATAAAACTTTTTTCGTTTTTGTATGTGGTAGAATGTAAGAAATACTATAGTAGGCCTGTTTTTTTTGTTTTTTTCATGAGATTAAATGCAAGAAATACAATCTAGTTGTCTGTGTTTTTTTTTAAGTGTTGGTAGGAAATTGGTTTTTATGAAATGTCAGTTGAAGAAAAATCTAGTCCTGCCTTAGCCTTTGATATTGACAGGTGTGTTACTCGTTTATGTAGTGGTGTATGAAGTATGTGCTGGACAAACTGCCTTGAAATTTTTTTTTTTCTTTTTGAAATGGCATCCAATGTAACATAAGAGACCAGGTTCTATGCTTGCCTTTGCATTGAAATGAAGTTAGTGTGTATTGGTGGCAGATCTGTGTATTGATTTGCTGCTAGCAGATGGATAACAGATTTTACACCAATATAGCTTATTAAAAATTGTCTGAAAGATTTCATGCTATATATAGTCTAGCAGTCCTTAAAGCACGCCTTTTGTTTTTCCCAATTGGTTTTTAAAAATGAAGTTGAATGCAAGAAATACAATGGTATAATTTTTGTTGTTTTTTATCAGATTAAATGTAAAAAATACAATGGAGCAATTTTTGATTTTATAAGATCAATTGCAAGAAAATACAATAGTGTATTTTTCTTTTTATTATTTGAGTGCAAGAAATGTAACATACTTTTCTGGATTTCTTTTTGCAAGTTTGAATGCAAAATTACACCAACACATTTTTTTGTTTTCATGAGATTGAATGCAAGAAATACAGTAGTATGCTTTTTGCTTTTTATGAGATGGATTGCAAAAAATATAATAGTAATTTCTTTGCGTTTTTGTGTATTAGATTGAATGTCAAAAATACAATGGTAGATTTTATGTATTTTTATGAGATACAATGTTAAGTAGGCTTATATATATATTTTTTCTGAGATTGAAAGCAAGAAATAGAATCTAGTTGTCTATTTTTTAAGTGTTGGCAAGAGTTTTTGAAGTTGGAAAAAAAAACCTAGTCATGCCATAGTCTTTGATATTGGCAAGGGGGTTATCAGTTTATATAGTGATGTATGAAGTATTAGTGGGAGAAAATGCCTTTCATTTAATCCTTTTTTCTGAAATGGCATCTAATGTAACACAAAAGGGACCAGATTCCATACTTGCCTCTGCATTGAAATGAGGTTAATGTGTATTGGTGGCAGATCTGTGTATTGATTTTCTGCTAGCAGAAAGATAACAGCTTTTGCATCAATACAGCTTATGAAAAAGAATGTATCTTAAAGATTTCATGTTATAGTCTAGTAGTCCTTAAAGGGTGCCTGTGTGTGTGTGTGTGTGTGTGTGTGTGGGGGGGGTGCTTGTTGGTTTTTGCCTTGCCTTGCCTTTTTTTAAATTGTAGAATCAAGTTGTTGCAAAATAGATCTAGTATATTTTTCTTTTTTTCTTGTTGTTTTATTTCTTTTTAATGAAAAATTAATGTATCTGAAAAAGTTCATGTTGTGGTCTAATTGTCCTTAAAATATGCCTGTGTGTGTTGGGGGGAAGGTGGGGGCTTGTTGGTTTAAAAAAAAAGTAGAATCGAATATTATTACAAAACAGTATATTCTTCAATTTTCCTGTTTTTTGTTGATGAAAATGAATGTACAATAATAATTTATGATTTTTTTTAATGGTTTTTGATCAGATTTAATGTAAAAAAAAATACAGTAATGCATTTTTAGATGTTAAAAAAAATCAATTGCAAGAAATACAACAGTTTATTTTCCTTTTTATCTTTAATTAGATTGAGTGCAAGAAATGAAATATCATACTTAATTTTTTTTTTTTTAAAGATTGAATGCAAAACACCTCTACACTTTTGTTTTGTTTTTAGGAGATTGAGTGCAAGAAATATAATAATGTTTTCTCGTTTTTTTATCAGATGGATTGCAAGGAATATAATTGTAATATTTTGTGCATTAGATTGAATGTCAAAAACACAACAGTATATCTATTTTTCGTTTTTTATCTCTATAAGGTAGAAGGTAACAAATACAATATCATTATTGTTATTAGGCCTATATTTTTTTTGTTTTCTTATGAGATTGAATACAATCAAGGTGTCTTTTTTTTTTTTTTTTTTTTTGAGTTTTAGTAAGAGTTTAATATGTCAGCTAAAAATTTTTCAGTTTAAAAATCAAGTGGTGAGCATACATCCTTGACACTTGACTACCCAACTGATAATCTTGAGAAAACAACAAGCTTTGTACAACTCCCTCTTCATTAAACCTAACAAGATGATTTATTGCATTCATTTATTCAGGGTGTTTTCTGGCTGTAATTATAACATGGCTGGAGTTGAGCTTTTGTCACTTGTGTGTTTTAAAAGCATATTAACATATTTAAGGTTACTGTGTTTTTCTGGCTGTATATATAACCTGGCTGGAATTAAGCTTCTGTCACTTGTGTTTTAAAAGCGTATTGATATAAGATCAAAAATAAAAACAAAATATTAAGCAACGTCTTAAAGTTCTTTTCATGGACTGTTTGCAAGTGGAGTATGTGCTTATCTGCCTGTCTGTCTCTGTCTTTCTCTGTGACTGTCTGTCTGTCTGTCTCTCTCTCTCTCTCCGTGTGTGTGTGTGTGTGTGTGTGTGTGTGTGTGTGTGTGTGTGTGTGTGTGTGTATGTGTGTGTGTGTGTGTGTGTGTGTGTGTAAGGAATTAACCATTTTAATTTAAACACTTGATTATCTAAAACAACAACACAAACAACCGAGAAATGCATGTGGATTACTAGCATTACATAAAAAACTGATTGGAATAAACATTTATCACAGATAATAAACAGTATACAAACATCAGTACGTACACGTTACAAGATAAAACCTAAATCAATATCAATACCACACACTTAATTATATCAATAAAAAGAGAAATTGAAATGGGTCACAAGCCATAATTATATGCATAAAAACAGAAAACAGAAATATTTCTCACAGAAAATAATCAATTTTAATCTTAAAAAAAACCCACATGCATGCACACACACACACACACACACACACACACACACACACACACACACACACACACACACACACACACACACACACACACACACACACACACACACTCGGGGGGCGGGATAGCCTAGTGGTCAGAATATTGCGCTCGCAATTTGACGACCCGGGTTCGATTCCCCTTCGAGGAGATTTTTCTCCTGGAGTTAACACCAGTGCTGACTCCACTCTCACCCAAAGACCTTCGGATGAGACTATAAACCAAGGCCTCGTGTGTGAACGCACGCAGAACATCTTGCGCACACGTTGTTCCGCTTTTCGTAAGAGTGTGCCGGTGGGAACAGATGACACTTACAAAACTGCATACACACGGGACTGGATGTAAAAAGGCACAAGAGTGCTTAGGCTATCCCATTATTCTCGATATAAAAGAATATAAAAAAAAAACTCATGCACGTGCGTACACACGCATACACACACAAACAGAGCGTGCACACACACACACACACACACACACACACACACACACACACACACACACACACACACACACACACACACACACACACGCGCGCGCGCGCGCGCGCGCGCGCTCGCCAATGCTCAAATGATTATAACGTCACATCAGTTGTTAGTGCATATATCTTATACTATTTAAAAGATATTAATTTCACATAAATTTACCAACACACACTCTGGCATGCAATTATGTATCCATGCACACACATCACACACACACACACACACACACACACACACACACACACACACACACACACACACACACACACACACACACACACACACTTTCACACACACACACACACACACACACACACACACACACACACACACACACACACACACACACACACACACAAATATATATCTATATAGATAATAGTTGAATATTTTTGGGGTAGGGTTTTCTTGGTTGTACTCTGCCTGCTTTCTTGCTGCTTCATTTTTGTTAGTTTTTTTTATATATGGTATTTTGGGAGGATTTTTTGTTTTGTTTTGTTTGGGTTTGTTTGTTGGTTTTTTTGTTGTTGTTTTTACTAGATAGATGGCTTGATGAAAAAAAGCAAATTTATTGCTTACTTAATGTACCATCTGGAAATAAAATTTTGACTTTCACAACACACACACACACACACACACACACACACACACACACACAAGCACGCACGCACACACACACACACACACACATCCATGGTGTGACATAAAAACAATATTAACACGAAAAAAAAATCCCGATATAATAAAAGCACGACAACAATAGCTAGCTTTAAAGGGCATCAAGCGTGGTTACCAACTGGATTGGTGATCATTTGCGCACCTTGGCTTCAGTTCAGTGCCCCAGTCCACCCAGCTGTAAATGGATACCTTCTCTCTTTAGGGTCAGGAGAGGTAAAACAGCGAGGGAGAGGAGATGGGCACCGCCCTCAATATGCTGGCCCCTATAGAAGCTGAGGTCTCTGGTGCCTCGCTCCCCTACGACCACATAGGTTATAGGACATCTTTACCTTTTACCTTTACCTAGGTAGGCCTTTCGCACTTTGTCCTGTTTTGTTCTCTTGTGTATACCAAGTTTAAAGCTAGAGTCTAGGCTGATCTGTGCATGAGGTTGGTATAAACAGATGGGTCTTTTTTTCAGAGTTTGTTTTGTTTAGGTGTTACTTTTGGTCTGTTTTGTTTACTTGTTTGCTTTTGCGGTGGCTGTTGTTTTGTTTGTCTGGTATTTGTTATTCATGTTGTTGTCGTTATCGTTTGTTTGTATTTGCTGCTTTTGCTGTCGTTTTTTGCTATTGTTTTGTTTGTTTGTGTTTGTTTATTTTCACTTTTGTTTTGTTTTGTTTGCTTTTTTGTTTTTTGGAGTGGGGTTTTGTTGGTTTTTATTTTTGTTTGCTTTTGCTGTCTCTAGTTTTGTTTTGTTTTTCTACTTTTTGGGGTTTTCTTTTTTTTAATTTAATTTTTTGTGGGTTTTTTTTCTGGAAGGGGGTTGGGGGGTTGGGGAGCGGAATGCATAAAAAGAAAAACGCACAAACCCTCAACAGTGAGCAAAACAAGGGAATTCATCGGCACTCATCCGTATTGCAACATTAAGGGTTTGTTTTATTCCCTTTACCCGTACTCCCGATATCTAGGCTATGGTATTATCACTATTGTATCCAGCTTACGAATGCTCTGTAACTCACTCTCTTCAACATTTGGTCCGCACTCCTCATGGAAAGAGCATCACCAATATGCAATCTTTAGTGTGTGTGTGTGTGTGTGTGCGCGTGCATGCGCGTGTGTATGCATGTGTGTGATATATAATATATATATATATATATATATATATATATATATATATATATATATATATATATATATATATATATTATGTATATATGTACAGGAGAGGTAAAGCAGCGAGGGATATATATATATATATATATATATATATATATATATATATATATATATATATATTATAATATATATATATATATATATATATATATATGTCTTGCAATGTTCTGTTTCTTTCTCTTGTATCTTATATAGATGCTTTTGCGTTCGTGCGTGCATGCGTGCGTGCGTGCGTGCGTGCGTGTGTGTGTGTGTGTGTGTGTGTGTGTGTGTGTGTGTGTGTGTTGTGTGTGGTGTGTGTGTGTGTGTGTGTGTGTGTGTGTGTGTGTGTGTGTGTGTGTGTGTGTGTGTTGTAACTACATAATTTGGTGGGAAGTCTTTGGTCTAATGAAAAAATGACATAAGCGCCAAACTCGGGGCTCCTCGGATACGATCAAGATTTTCACTGGTAGTTGATCTTATCAGAGGACTGTTTAGGGTAGTAGTAGTAGTAGTATAGTAGTAGTAGTAGTAGTAGTAGTAGTAGTAGAAGTAGTAGTAGTAGTAGTAGTAGTAGTAGTAGTAGTAGTAGTAGTGGTAGTAGTAGTAGTAGTAGTAGTAGTAGTATAGTAGTAGTAGTAGTAGTAGTAGTAGTAGTAGTAGTATAGTAGTATAGTAGGCACCCATCAGTCTCTGAAGACTATGGAGTTGCGCTCTAGCCTTTAGAGTGCAAAGCCTGGGTAAGTAAGTATGGAGGGCAAGCTGTTACCCATGCAGCAGACCCCCCTTCTCCACGCCACTGGAATGATCCATTGGAAAGCAATGACCGATACGAATGGTTCCAGTACCGTCGCAGGAGCCACCAGAACGTTGCTATATACAGCCCCGAGCCGCCCTGGGACTCCAACTCCCCGATTTTTCCTCAGGGATGGTGTCTAAACACGACACCTGTGTGCATGCTGGTTTTTAGGGTACCCCTCGGATAAGACAAAAGAAAAAAAAAGGTTCCTAGGGGAATCACCTTATCTGAAGAGTACTGTAATCAGCTGTGCAATATCAAAGATTAGTTACTTCCTTTACTCGCTTCATTCAAAAATATAACATTGCATATGCATGTATCAATAGTCTGATCTTTTCTTTCCGTCTGCCTCTCTGTGTGTCTCTGTCTGTCTGTCCTGTCTGTCTGTCTGTCTGTCTCTGTCTCTCCTATGTGTCTGTCTGCCTGTCTGCCTGCCTGCCTGTCTGTCTGTCTGTCTATATGTCTGTCTATGTCTGTCTGTGTCTCTGTCTGTCTGTCTCCGTCTGTCTGTCTCTGTGTATGTCTCTTTGTCTGTCTGTCTATATGTCTGTCTGTCTGTCTGTCTGTCTGTCTGTATATCTCCCTGTATGTCTGTATTTCTGTCTCTATGTGTGTATCTATGTGTGAGTCTCTCTGCCTGTCTGTCTGATTCTCTCTTTCTATGTGCCTGTCTA
>CM060338.1:41184276-41194276 GCA_030674155.1 Stramonita haemastoma | reverse complement strand
AAAAAGGGAAGCCATGTTTTTTTTTATCAGTTAATTTATTTATTCATTTATTTATTTATTCATTTGTTTCAAGGGTAATGGAACCACCTAGTCCCCGTGAGTATGTGTTTTTAGTAGATGTTGTCATTGGTTTCCACCCACACACAATGGCCTACTCTTCCAGCGTCAGGGGATTTTCTCCTCTTGTGCAGAATGTCAAGATTTCTTCTTTTTCGTTTTTTTTTGTTCTCGTTGTTGCTTTTTTTTGTCATGCCAGGACCTTGCCAAGAATGAAGACAATCCCCACATACTCTTCAAACATAACAGGCAAGGGTATAACAACTCACATCAATTTCAAGGTGGGAAGTCCAGGGCAGCTGGCATAAGCAGATAAACCCTAGTAATGTTATCGGCGCAAGATACACAAAACCCGCACACACACACATACACATCAACAAACATGAACTACAACTATACAGGCTTGCGGAGGAAGCTGGTTCCAAAATCTTCAATGGTGCCCCACACAGTGAACTCCAGTACAGGACAAGTGAAGGTGAGGGTATAGACAATCCAGAGAATTCTTTCTGAGGCCACACAATGTAGAATTTGATCATAGTTTTCTTGGAACAAGCAAGTCCTAGATTAATTTTTGAAGGTATAGTGTCTGTGAAGTTTTTTTTAAAAGAAAGATGGGACTTCATAGCAGAAACGTCTCAAGCTGAATGATTAGAAATTAGTGTTAGGAACACAGATAAGATCTGGAGCACTAGATAATGGACGGATCAGATAATTCTAAAGTTTATAAGAACTGAGGTCATAACTTCAAAAAATGGAGGGTTTGCTGACTTCATGTATGGTTGGTTCTCTATCAAGCTCTTTCAGCATTGGTAGGCACTCTATAGCATTCAGGGCATCTTCTGTGACTACATTTTCTTTGCATATAGCTCAGAATAGTTCTCTACGCAACTCTCCATCTGTTATTCTCTGTTCTGAATCACCTCCCCAGTAGCTGATACCAAAGGAGCACTTTTCTTTTGTGTTAGGCCCAATGCCTTCTTGATCCCGTCACATATCGCCTTGATGTTGCCTGTGTCAGCTGTGTCTGAATCAGGGAGCAGAGCTGAAGCCAAAAGTCATTGGCGCATTGCCTGACACACTGCTGGACTTTGCTGCGAGCAGTATGGAGAACCTGGAGCAAAGTCTAGGACTCTCTTGCCTCTGGCAAGGCACTGGGAAAGACGGTATTCCTGCCGAAGTACTGAAGTGCTGCAAAGAGACACTCATCACCGAGTTGCATGAAATCCTCTGCCTCTGTTGAAGTGGTCGAAGTACCACAAGACATGAGGGATGCTAACGTCGTCACACTCTACAAAAACAAAGGTGAAAGACGTGATTGTAACAATCATCGCGGCATATTCCTTCTCAGCATCGTTGGGAAAATCTTTGCACGAGTAGTACTGAAGAAACTCCAGGCACTTGCAGAGCAAGTTTACCCTGAACCTCAGTGCGGTTTACGTGCCAACAGATTCACTATAGACATGATCACCTCCATCAAACAACTTCAAGAGAAACGTAGCGAGAAAAGATTTGCCTTCATAGACTCCACAAAGGCTTTCGATCTGGTTAGTAGGGATGGCCTCTTCAAGATCTTTCCCAAGAGCGGATGTCCACCCAAACTTCTCAGCATCATAAGATCCTTCCACAAAGACATGAAAGGAACCGTCGTCTTTGATGGCTCAACATCAGCTGCTTTCAACATACGGAGCGGAGTGAAACAGGGTTGCGTCCTGGCTCCCACTCTGTTTGGAATCTCCTTTGCTGTGATGCTGAAACTTGCATTTTATCATGTAGCTAAAGTTATCTACCTCTGAACCAGGTCGAATGGAAAGCTTTTCAACCTCCTCAGACTAAGAACCGAGACTCAAATTAAGCTGAGGTGCCTGGGTGACTTCCTCTTCGAAGATGATGCAGCAGTAGCCGCCCACTCAGCTGAGGACCTACAGCAGCTCATGACTCACTTCAAAAATGCCTGCCAAGACTTTTGGGCTTCCCATTAGCTTAAAGAGGATAGTGGAATAAGCACTGGTGTGCTTTTTTTAATAATTTTTTTTTTTACATCCAGTCCACGTGTGTAAGCAGTTTTGTCAATTTTGTCATCCGTTCCCACCGCCACACAATGGCCTACTCTTCTGAAAAGCGGTTTATTATTATTATTATTTTTTTTTTTGGGGGGGGGGAGTGGAGTCGGCACTGATGTTAACTCCAGAGGGAAAGTCCTCTTGAACGAGATTCGAACCCGGTTCAAGCATATCACCAGGGCATCACTTTAACTACCAGGCTATCCCGTCCTCCCCAAAGAGAGAGAGAGAGAGAGAGAGAGAGAGAGAGAGAGAGAGAGAGAGAGAGAGAGAGAGAGAGAGAGGAGAGAGAGAGAGAGCAGACAGACAGACAGACAGAAACAGACAGACAGACAGACAGACAGACAGACAGAGACAGAGAAAAAACAGACAGAGACAGACAGACACACACACAGACCCCCCTCCCCCCCACCCCCCCACCCCTGAACCCCACCCCCACCCCACCCAAACCCCCCCAGAATCTTTTTTTTTTTTTTTGAAGAAGCCTATAAGGAGGGGCTGGGAGTCCTTGAAGCAAGGCGTCAGGTAGTCACCGACAATTACAGCCTCTGGCCAAACGGCCCAGAGGAGCAGGGCCACACCACACATCTGATCGGGACACTGCCGGTGAGCCCCGCTTTATAGCGGCGACGGGCTGCGCTCAGGTTTCAGCAGGGTGGTAGGGATTTGTTCAGCAATTTGTCCCCCTTGTGACCTGTATGTCAAGCCAAAGCCCTCTACCCCTCCTCCCTACTCCCCCCCCCCCCTCCCCAAAGCCGAGGGAGACGATTTGCCACCTTGAGGGGTTTTTTGGGGGGTTGTTTGTTTTGTTGTTGTTTGTTGTTGGATTGGGGTAGTGGTGGTGGTTGTGGTGGTTGTGGTGGTGGTGATGGTGGTTGGTGGTGATCCTGTTTGTTTTAAGTGTGTATGGATGTTAATTTTTTGGCTTTGTGTGTGTGTGTGTGTGTGTGTGTGTGTGTGTGTGTGTGTGTGTGTGTGTGTGTGTGTGTGTGTGTGTGTGTGTGTGTGTGTTGTGTGTGTGTGTGTTGTGTGTGTGTGTGTGTGTGTGTGTGTGTTGTGGTGTTGTGTGTGTGTGTGTGTTGTGTGTTGTTGTTGTTTGCTCTCTGTGTGTCAAAAACAAAAAAGAATTTGATTTGATTTGCCATTTGATTTGTCTCTCCATATTTTCTATTTTTTTAAGTCATGAAAGTGTCTGATTTGGTAATTTTGTAATAACAGAATAGTCTTTGAAAAGGAAGTTGATTCATGTGTGTTACTGGTTTGTTTTTTTTCTTAAAACTTTTGTTGTAACCTTATATTTATATGTTTCATGTGTCTTATATCATGATATGGATCTTTTCATCAGGGCAGGGACCAATTGTCTTAATTCATGTCGGTGCATTTGTATTATTCTCGAAATAAAGAAATTTATCTTGCTCTGCCTGCCTTTCCCTGCTGTGTCTTGCCTTGCCTTACCCTGATGTTGCCTTGCCTCGCATACACTGCCTTGCCTTACCCTGATGTTGCCTTGCCTCGCCCTCACTGCCTTGCCTTGCCTTGCCTTGTCTTACCCTGTCTTGCCCCTGTCTCTGTCTCTCTGTCTCTGTCTCTCTGTCTGTCTCTCTCTCTCTCATATTATCATATGATTGATTTAGGTATTAGAGTATATGTTTAAATAAGGGCCTTATAGTGGATAGATTACTCTTATGTTTCGTCATTCGATTTTATTTAGAATTCAAGGCATATGATTATTTCCCTTAGATTCAAGTTATTGATGACATGCACGAGATTTAGAATTCAAGGCATATGATTATTTCCCTTAGATTCAAGTTATTGATGACATGCTTGAGAACCTGAAAAATGTGTGTGTGTGTGGTTGTGTGTGTGTGTGTGTGTGTGTGTGTGTGTGTGTGTGTGTGTGTGTTGTGAGAGAGAGAGAGAGAGAGAGAGAGAGAGAGAGAGAGAGAGAGAGAGAGAGAGAGAGAGAAGAGAGAGAGAGAGAGAGAGAGAGAGAGAGAGAGAGAGAGAGAGAGAGAGAATTACTACCCAATTTATCAAAAATGTTATATTTTATGCCACTTATTTTGTTGATAGATGGTGGTGGATTGATGTTTTCAGTCATTCACCTCATCAAATTATCATGTTTGATCTCTTTTCTTTTTTCTTTTCTTCCAAATCAAAATCATCATTGATTCTACTTTTTTTCGTTTCTGAATGTGTACCTTTTAAATCATTACCTTATTATTGTATCTCTGTCCTAATTTTTGCATGCTGTTTGATACTTGGTATCGTTTCTTGCTCTTGTTCTTGGTATTTGGATCATTACTATTGCTGTTGTGCAGTTACAGATTTATTTTTATCTTGATGTTATCCCTGAAAAGGGCAGGGACTGGACGTAAAAAAACACACGAGTGCTTATCTATTATCCTCGAATAAAAGAATTTGCCTTGCCATGTATCTCTGAGAGCAAGTCGTAAAGATTTTTGCTGTCCTTAGCAAGACTAAAGCTACACTCAGAAGTTCACGCATACCCGCTTTTGGAAAGCCCCGAAAACTGAATCCCGTCGGAGGACGTAGAAACAGATATTCCAAAAATACCTGGTAGGCTGGAATGAGCTAGACACAGGTTTTTGTTTGGCTTTCATTCTCCCTGTTTCGCATTTAAATTCCACAAAATTTACTTCCTTCTGGAAAAAAAAAACATGCTCTCTGTCTGTCTGTCTGTCTGTCTGTCTGTCTCTGTCTCTGTCTGTCTGTCTGTCTGTCTGTCTGTCTCGTCTCTCTGCTGTCTGTCTGTTTGCCTGTTGTCTGTGTGTTGTCTGTGTGTTGTCTGTGTGTCTGTGTGTCTGTGTGTGTGTTGTGTCTGTGTGTCTGTGTGTCTGTGTGTCTGTGTGTCTGTGTGTCTGTCTGTCTGTCTCTCTTCTCTCTCTCTCTCTCTCTCTCTCTCCTCTCTCTCTCCTCTCTCTCTTCTCTCTCTCTCTCTCTCTCTCTCTCTCTCTCCTCTCTCTCTCTCTCTCTCTCCTCTCTCTCTCTCTCTTTAGGAGGGGGCGGGATAGCCTAGTGGTCAGAACATTGCACTCGCAATTTGACGACTTGAGTTCGATTCTCGTTTGAGGTGATTTTTCCCCTGGAGTTATCATCAGTGCCGACTCCACTCTCCCCACAAGTCCTCCGGATGAGACTATAAACCGAGGGGGCGAGTGCGAACGCATGCAGAACATCTTACACACATGTTAAAACCCGTTCCACTTTTCGTAAGAGTAGGCCATTGTGTGCCGGTGGGAACAGATGACAAAATTTACCAAAACGGCATACACACAGGGATTATATGTGAAAAAATCAAATGAGTGCTTATTTCAGTATCCTCGAAATAAAAGAATAGACTTAATAAGTAGGAACCAGCCCAGAGTGTGAAAAAAATCCCAAGGCCTCTTTTAGGATTCAGACCAAGGATTTTTTTGGGGGGAGTGTAGTCAGCATTGATGTGAACCCGAGAGGAACAATCCTCTTGAACGAGATTCGAACCCGGGTCAGCAGATCACCAGCGCACCACTCTGACCGCTAGGCTATCTTGTCCCGCTCTACCCAGAGTGAGCTTGCTATGAACCGAAGGCGAAGACTGACCTGACTACACAGCTGAGCATCATCCTCTTTAAAAGGTAAAGGTAAAGGTGTCTCATAACCTAGGCGGTCGTAGGGGAGCGAGGCATCAGAGACCTCAGCTTCCCTAGGGGCCAGCATATTGAGGGCAGCACCCATCTCCTCTCCCTCGCTGCTTTACCTTCCTTGACTCTATAGAGGGCAGGTACCCATTTACAGCTGGGTGAACTGGGGGACTGTGCTGAAGCCAAGGCGCGCAAACGGTCACCCATCCAATTGGTAACCACGCTCGACGCTGCTTAACTTGATTTGGGGAAAGCGAGCGCTCCGACCACTTAGCTATCCCGCCCCCCTCTCTTTACAGATGCGATTTGGAGTGTGTTGGTCCAGTTACTAGACCAACGCTGCAGGTGTCTGTATCTCCCAAGTCCTATTGGCGTAGAGATACAATATTGACAGGAAGCCTCGAATATCAGCCCTGGTCAATTATTTCTCAAAGCGAGTGCGATTCTATAGCACCAGTAAAAGAACAGCAAAATTCTGTAGAAAAAAAGCCACTCTGACAGGGAAATAAATACAGTTGCAGACAGGAGAAAAAAAAAAAAGGGTGGCGCTGCTCTTGTGGCGACGCGCCCTACCCGGGGAAAGCAGCCCGAATTTCAGGCCGAGAAATCTGCCGTGACTTAAATTGTAATGAAAATGAAAAATGAAAAAAAAAAACATCATTGCATTATCCTTATCGCCATTGTCTGTCATGCTGTAAAAGGAAATTGGATCAGATTCGGTGACCCCTGTTGCTCTGGTCTCATGGTGACCTCAGTCTCGGTTTCCCCATACACACTTTCGTGCCCTAGGGGTCGGAAGTTCATGGGTAGGAGAAGGTCAGTGGAGGGACGTGGTGATGGTCGCCACGCCAGGTGGGTGTCTCACCCAGTCCTGATCCGCCACTAAGCTTTTGTTGTCGTTAGTATGGGAGCTTAGTAGGCGATGTCCTGCGTTTATTTAGCTCAGAGCAGGCACCCCTGAACACCACCAAAGTGACCCAGCAGCAGTGTTAAGCCCTTGTCGTAGTGTCCCCACTGCTGCCTAGCATTGGTAATCATCTATTGCATTTATCTATTTATTCAGTTATTTATCGTACAGTGTCGTATCGTATCATATCGTATCGTATCGTATCGTATCGTATCGTATCGTATCGTATTTTGTTGTATCGTATACCCCTTAAAGTCACGGCAGATTTCTTTACATGAAATTTGGGCTGCTCTCCCCGGGGAGAGCCCGTCGCCACAATAGCAGCGTATGAGAAAGGCATGTAGAGGCAGAAGCAGAAGTAGACTAGAAGTAGTAGTAGTCTAGAAGTAGTAGTAGTAGTAGTAGTAGTAGTAGTAGTAGTAGTAGTAGTAGTAGTAGTAGTTGTAGCAGTAGCAGCAGCAGCAGCAGCAGCGCAGCAGCAGCAGCAGCAGTAGTAGTAGTAGTAGTAGTAGTAGTAGTAGTAGTAGTAGTAGTAGTAGTAGTAGTAGTAGTAGTAGTTGTAGCAGCAGCAGCAGCAGCAGCAGCAGCAGCAGTAGTAGTAGTAGTAGTAGTAGTAGTAGTAGTAGTAGTAGTAGTAGTAGTAGTAGTAGTAGTAGTAGTAGTTGTAGCAGTAGCAGCAGCAGCAGCAGCAGCAGCAGCAGCAGCAGTAGTAGTAGTAGTAGTAGTAGTAGTAGTAGTAGTAGTAGTAGTAGTAGTAGTAGTAGTAGTAGTAGTTGTAGCAGCAGCAGCAGCAGCAGCAGCAGCAGTAGTAGTAGTAGTAGTAGTAGTAGTAGTAGTAGTAGTAGTAGTAGTAGTAGTAGTAGTAGTAGTAGTAGTAGTAGTAGTTGTAGTTGTTGTAGCAGCAGCAGCAGACAGCAGCAGCAGCAGCAGCAGCAGCAGCAGAGTAGTAGTAGTAGTAGTAGTAGTAGTAGTAGTAGTAGTAGTAGTAGTAGTTAGTAGTGTTAGTAGCAGTAGTAGTAGTAGTAGCAGCAGCAGCAGCAGCAGCAGTAGTAGTAGTAGTAGTAGTAGTAGTAGTAGTAGTAGTAGTAGTAGTAGTAGTAGTTAGTAGTAGTAGTAGTAGTTGTAGCAGCAGCAGCAGCAGCAGCAGCAGCAGCAGCAGTAGTAGTAGTAGTAGTAGTAGTAGTAGTAGTAGTAGTAGTAGTAGTAGTAGTAGTAGTAGTAGTAGTAGTAGAGTCAGCAGCAGCAGCAGCAGAGCAGTAGTAGTAGTAGTAGTAGTAGTTAGTAGTAGATAGTAGTAGAGTATAGGAGTAGGAGTAGGAGTAGGAGTATTCATCAGTAGCAATATCATCCATCCTACTCTTGAAATGAATAATAAAGAACCCCCCCCCCCCCAAAAAAAAAAAAAAAAAAAAAGCAAACCCAAACACAAAAAAGTCTGACCTGGAATGAACAAAATATCGATACCTACTCTTTCTAAAAGACAGTGACAATAGTTTATCCATTGGAAAGGGTATACATCACTGGTATTGGTTGTACAGTCCACTGCTAGGTCCTATACCTCAAACACATACATAACAATTTTTTTTCAATCTAAAGTAAAATTAGAAGAAAGAAAGAAAGAAATAAACAGATAAACAGAACCTTAAAGAATAGACACACAGCCCCCCCCCCCCCCCCCCCCCTAAACTCTTTTATCCTCCAGATGGAAAAAAAATCCAAACTCTAAAACGGACACCCCCCCTCCAACTCCCCCACAAACCCAACCCAAAAAGTAGTGCAATCTCTCTCCCTTGGAATTTCACAGTTTCTAGTGACAACGCGTGAACGACAACGACTTTTTTCTGATTGCCCAGTTCCCTCCCCTTCCGGCGTCCTCCCCCCACCCATTGCCCAGTTCCCTCCCCTACCATCGCCCCCTCGTCCCCCACCCTTGCTAACCTGCCCCCCCCCCCTCCTCCCCCAACTAACCCCCACTCTCCCTACATTGTCTTGTCTAACACTGTTCCCGAATTTCATACACGTGGGAAGGATTGTCTCCAGACAAAGGGATAGCGCATAAAAGAAATCTGGATCGTCAGGGATTAGTGTTTTAGCTGCAGACGATTTCCATTCCGACACCTCTGAGGTTAATGTGCGGAAAAGCGGACAGTTGAGGACACCTCAGTCGCGGAGGCGGGCAGATGCCAAACTTAGCACCATCATGGTCTGTTAGGCTTCGGTATTCTGTTTTCCTGCATGTTTTCGGGATAGAGAGTACAGGAAATGTAGACAGTAGGTGTTAAAATGGATCTACTTACTATACAAGCTTGCTTTTCGTACCTCTAGGAGACAGGACTGTCGATTGCTAGATCCTGTCTCTGTTGTAGGTGTGGGCAGAATTTTTCAGTGGATAAACAGGCTGTGTTGAGATCTGAGTTTATTCGTTCTTTCTTTCTTTATTCGCGACTAGACACCATTCTTTCTGCCCCCCCCCCCCAAAAAAAAAAAAAAAAAAGCAAAACACAAAAAAAACAAAAACATAAAAAAGGCAAAAAAAACCCAACAAACAAAACCCCAAACCCCACCAATAAACAAATATAACAACACATACCATAATAATCTGCAGACCTTAAACCGATGACAAAAAAGTGAAAAAAAAGAAAAAAAAAAAAAGAAGAAAAGAGCAAAAATACAGAGACTTACAAGCAAGCAAACAAACAAAAAACAAAACACAAACGAACTTTCTAGTCAACAAAATTCCCTAGAGATAGCGACGATACTTGATTTGTTTTTACAAGTGATATAGCGCTCTATATAAATTCCAATGAATTATTATATATTATATTATGATGATATGGATATATTTTTTATATATTATTATTATAAATATAATATATATTCTTCACTAAAAACCAGACAAGTGATACTTAATTATTACACTAAAACAGACCAGACAAGTGGATACTACTTATTCCACTAAAAAGACCAGACAAGTGGATACTATTTTACACTAAAACAGACCAGACGTGGATACTAATTCTTACACTAAAACAGACCAGACAAGTGGATACTACTTATTACACTAAAACAGACCAGACAAGTGGACACTACTTATTACACTAAAACAGACCGAGACAAGTGGATACTATTTTTACACTAAAACAGACCAGACAAGTGGATACTACTTTTACCTAAAACAGACCAGACAAAAGTGGATACTACTTATTACCACTAAAACAGACCAGACAAGTGGACACTACTTATTACACTAAACAGACCAGACAAGTGGATACTACTTATTACACTAAAACAGACCGGAAAGTGGATACTACTTATTACACTAAAACAGACCA